>PNEQ01102983.1:11492-87647 GCA_003012365.1 Medauroidea extradentata
CCCCCCCCCCCCCCCCAACCCGTACCCCTTGAATGAATGTTGTAACAAAGATTCCTATAAAATTATTTTGCCGACACTCTGAGTTAAAAGTGGTGGGAGGGGGGTCCGGGGAGTCCTCCCCTGTAAAAATTGTGATTTTTAGGTGCAAAATGATGCTTTCTAAGCTTTTTTTGATCCTAAATAAAAATATACAGCAGGTAGAAAGTGTAATGTTTTTAAAGGTATGATTTATTTCTGTGAACAATTTTCACAAAGTTATCTTTATCAAACCCTGAACCGTGTACCCTTTCTTGTTTTGGCACCACCAATTATTGGGGACCCTGGGAACACCAACTGCCAGTTTATGTCCATTAAGTTAAGCACGACTTACATAACCATGATTTTTGGTTACCCAAACTTCTTGTCCTCTGCTTTACCACAGAAAATTGGGGTTCTACTGGTATTTGTATTGTTACAAGTTTAGAGCAAAAACTTTGTATGTGGGCAATTCCCATGAGTTCTTTTGGGATAGAGGTCTTATCATTAGAAATAAAAGAGTTGAATTAAGTTATTGATTTACTAGCTCACAAAGCTTACAACACAAAACAGCAATCAACTGTAACTTTCACAACACAATTAGTTATGCGCACAATTACTCCTGTGTCACAGATACGTTAATTAACTTTGACAATTAAAGCACAAAAAATATCTACCATCAATTAAACAGTACAAACCACAATCAACAGTCTCTCTCAAGTAGTGACAGTGTACAACCTTAATAGTCCGCAGTGGTGATGAATCGCTGTGTGCTGCGCAGCACCCCGAGTACACCGCTGTCTTCACTCTTGAGGTCTTTGGTTCGACTCACATCGCACACCTTCTCTTCACTTGTCAGCCTGCCGCAGCAGTCCTCTTGGTTCGCCCAACACTGCTCCGAAGGTAGCCTGCTGCCTCACAGTAGACTCTGACGTCACCAAGATGTCTTCACCAGTCTCTCTCCACAAGCATAGCACCTTCCTCTAGCACGACCAATAGCGAACTCTCCCCAAATGTGCCGATTCTGCGCTTTTATACTCCTCGAAACTATCGGGGAATAACCGCATTACAGGGGTCTAAAAATAGACATTACCACATGTTGATGTACGTCAAAGTTACATTGAATCATGGTTTCGTCCTACCTGCCTATCTTCTTAGGCAAGTTAAAATGCTGGCTCTGTGGGTTAAGCTAGTAGTTGAGCCACTGTTAGTTCTCAGTAAGCAGATCTCGGTTCAAAGCATATAGGTATTGCAAGTTAGACCATAATTAAAGCCTGCTGTTTGTGCATCTACAGTACACGTTTTAGCCTCAGTGAGTTTGGAACTCTGCATTGGATTTATGAAAGAGAGAGGTCATTTCCCATTTTCCCGGATATATTTATGCTACTGCATAGCTTACCTTCTTCCAGAAGTGTATTTATTCTTTCTTTGTCACTGCAGTAAATTAATTGGAAATTTTACATCTACAACGTTGAAAATTGTACTGACATGATTTCCCCTTTTTTTTTATTGAAAATTGCTTCTTGTATCTCCCTGGATAGGCTACATTTGTGTATGCCTGGCATAACATTGGTGGAGCACTAAGGGTGCTGCTGACTGATGTACTGGATGATTTGCAGTATAACCGCTGCACATAAGTCATTCAGCTGGTGTGCAATGTTTTGCTGTTATTCTTCTTACTGTGGTCTTATCATTCTATTTGTGGGAAGTGGGGTTTTAAGTCTTAATGCACAATTCTTTCTCTAGAGTTTTCAAATACGATCGGTATATTCTCAAATACAGCAGCCAGGAAAAAAACCTTTTAGCCATTTTGAATAGCTGGAAATCATGTTTCTAGTAAGTCTGTCAAAGTTCCAGACTAACAGGGACACAGTTTGAAGTGCTTCTTCTTTTCATAGAAATAGAAATCCATTAAATAGTCTTGTCAAGAAAGGAATACTTGAAATTGATTGCAACATGTTTCAAGTGCAGGTAAGTAGGTCCTTAATTGTATAAAACAGTTTGTGTATGTAATAATTCAAGTCATGCTTCAGACATAATTCTCTAAACAATTGCATATAATATTCATTTCTCATTGCAGTTTAAATAGGGGCCTGGCTAGGCTGCCAAGCAGTGTGTAGGGCCACATCAGATAGATGTTTAAAAATTGATCATAGTGTGAGAGCAATGTCTGCTTAGGAATTTAAAGAATGTTACAATGCAGTTTATTCACTGTTCAAGTCCTTCACTAATGTTGAAATCTTATTGTCTTGCGGCTAAAAATTGTAGGAATGAGGCTGTCTGTTTAAGTATGAACATCTTAGTGCTGAATTGTATAGAAAGGCACAGATGTATGGTGCATTCAGCATTCCTTTTTTATGTCGTAAAATGATGATAAAATGTCGTGTAGAGATGTGCTAACAGCAAGAAGACAGTACACCAGGTCAGTGACTTACAAAGAGGCTACTGTGAGTCTTGATGCATGTGTCTGCATCACCCTTACAACTTCCACACTTCTATGCCTCGGACCTGGAAAACACAGCCAGGCAGCTACTTCAGTCAGAATTCATACTTTGGCTCTGCTAGGATCGAGCCATTTTAGTGGCACTCTAGGAAAGTATAGCATCTTAAGACAAAATGTTAGTATGGTCGAAGCCCATTATACAGCGGTCTGTTACACTGTGGGTTCTGTTGTACCGTAGGCACTTTATGTCTCCCTATACCAGCATCATGATAAGCTTCTACTGTATAGTATAGATTTTAGTTAAAAAATTTTACTTTTACTGTGTCCATTACAAAATTGTTACAGAGATTTGTTTCTATGTTATTGACGTATAATCTTTGTGTTACAAAATGTATTTCATATGTAAAAAGAACTTAAGTTTTTTTTTCTTTTTTCTTTTAGGTACTGTGTGTGTCATAGTGATGTTCTGTCAGTTTACGCAGTACATTGAAATGGTGAAAGCAGAGGTAATATGCAGTACATTAAATTGGTGACAGCAGAGGTAAATGTGACTTTCTCAACAAAACACAATTTATTGTGTGGATTAAATGTGCAACGTTAGTAGAATTGTACATGAAAAGGAAATTTTTGTATTTTGATTTCAATCTCTTTTATGATAAGCATAAAATTTACAAGAAAGGTAATAATCAAATAACAGTTCCTGTTTGTAAACAGAACTTTTTATATTTGTAATGTATTTAAAAACATATAAATATTTCACAGTTTCTTTTTTACACTGAGGAACAGCATAATTTATTGTTTTTTTTGTTTTTACCAAATGACTTTTGGTAAAACAGTTCTTTATGTGTAGTGGCACTGTTCATTTAAATCTAAGAAAGGTAAGGTGCTGTAGGGTTTTAGAAATTGTTTTCTTGTTGTTGTACGTAAGTAAATTGTAGTACTTCATAAACTGTTGACTTCTGTTTTATGTTTACCTTAACCATAAAAGACAACCAAAACAAATTGCTTGTCAAAGTGAAAAATTATTTTGTAAGTATAAATACATTTTTTTAATAATCTGTTTTATTATAGTTGGCATGGAAGTCAGTGCTAGCGTCTTACAAAAAATATAAAGGAATCATTGTAGCTTTTGCCTAACAGAGCTAGAAAAACCAGCATTAATTTTTAAAAATTGAGAGGTTACTTGTTTGAGGTGGTGGTGTAGTTTCAGTATCTTTAGAGCTGTCTACTTGAAAAATGTAAAGTATGTATTGTGTATTTGTAGTATCATGTTTGATGAGTTATTGAAATGATTTTAAGGGTGGACATTAACATTGACATTGACTTCATTCATGTATTTTTTTTTTTTTTCACGAACTTCAGTCATGCATGCACTGTGAATAAATAGCAGTTGTTTACAAATTCAGAGTTATATTGTTTCCCTTGTACTATTTCATTTTTATCAACAGACTGATGTGCCTTAATGTACAGTTTAAACTGTAGTGTAGCTTTCATTGCTAAAAAAAGAAATCTTTGGTGGAGAGCATAATTTATAGCAGAACATAATGACATATGCTGTTCCTGTCACCATCACAGTAATCTAAGTTGCTGCGGGAAAGGCACAGAAGTGAAATTCATATGATTCATAAATACTCATTGATGTTTTTAATCATTTATGTCTGTATAATGTTTTGCTGTAATTTTTTATGAGAGTTTTTGCTGAGAATACTTCGTAGTGGGTCTTTTGGGTTGTAAAAATTTTTCAGTGAGACTTACTTTACTAACTTGTAAATGAGACATGTTTTGGGTAAATACATATGCATTCCTATAAGTGTAGCAGTAAAAATGGGTTTTGGAAGAAAATGCATACATTTTGTTTTTTGTGCAAGTTTTATTCGATGTCCACGAGAGTTAGACATTTTACATAGCTTAGAACTAATTATTTGTAGTGTTGGTGGTTTTACAGTAGGTGTTTCATAAGGAAAGCCCAAGGGACTGCTGGGAAAAAGTAATTGACAATTTTTAATTCAGCTAACTGAACCAGCTCTACTGTGCACATGAACTGACTTCCAGATATATTGACAAGTGTCAGCATTTTAATATGTAAATTATGAATACAATATAGAATTTTAAAAAAAAGTCTGCGTGGTTTTTTTTTTTTTTTTTCTGTAAATATATTCATTTATAATTTTGATTTTATTTGTAAACTAAATAAAATGATGAGACTTCTAGCAGTCCCTTTTGCTATTGGTTGTTTATTGGGAATAAAATTTTGATGTAGATTTAGTTATGCAACTGATAAATAAATATGCTTTTAACTTACAACTGAAATCTAACGCATGGGCAAAATCTGATGGAAATTTAAAGAGGCTTGCAAATCATCAGGTTGTGGGACCTTGAATTTTATTTGAAATGAACTATATGTGGACTGACAAACTGTAATTGTTTCTCAAATGCTCTCTATTATATTTACATTTTTCTATTGCTTTTACTGCATGCATAGCACAGGACAAATTATCTTTGTTTGGTTGTTGCATTTAAAGGGGCACATAAGTATCTTCCCAAACTCATTTTTCCACTGACTTTAGCTTACATTGTAGATGCTAAAATGGGTTACATTTAGGGCGCAGTTCACCTCAGTTTTCGTCTTCTTTTTAATTTTTTTATTCGTACCAGATATTTTATTTTTATTTTAGACATAATTTGTGATTAAATCTTCTCTTAGGAAATTTGTGTATCTCTCATAGTTTTTGGGTAATGAGTCGTAAACATCAAAATTTGCACTGTACGGTTTTATGTACACCACTAAAACCAACTGACGTACCAAACCGAAAAAATTCACAGTGTATAACAATGTTGTAAGCTATGATTTGACATGCATAAAATCAAAAAATAAAATATTTTGTATTTAATTAAAATGCTGAATTTTGAAATCAAAACTTAAAATTTCCAACAGTTTTTTAAAAAATACATTTTTTTTTATGTGTGTCAAATCACAGCCTACAACATTGTTATACACTGTGAATTTTTTCGTTTTGGTATGTCGATTGGTTTTAGTGGCATACATAGAACCGTAAAGTGCAAATTTCGATGTTTACGACTCGTTACGCAAAAACTATGAGAGATACACAAATTTCCTAAGAGGGAGATTTAATCACAATTTATGTCTAAAATAAAATAAAAAATATCTGGTACAAATATAAAATTAAAAAAAGACGTTGGAAACTGAGGTGAACCGCCCTTAAGTGAGAAGTTCTTGGTTTCACCCTTCGCTTCCTCTCACCCTTCGCTTCCTCTCAGTGTTAAAGATTTGAGAATGTGCTAACTGCAGTTGTGAAGTTGTGCAAGTAATAACGAAACACAGTGGGGAAGTATTGATAATAAAATAATGCAGTATCATAATGTGTTTGTTGTTACTGTGATCCTTACTTACTGTGCTTAATTTTTTGGGTGTATTATCAGGCAAGAAAAAACCACACATTAATTTTAGTTTTCAATTAGAGTACAATATTAGGGACTTCAGGAGTCCATTCTCTGCAGTTATGACCTCTTTAATTTCTTAAGGGTACGTGTACAGTACGTATTAAAACTTTAGCTCAATTTTTTTTGTGTGTACAGAACACAAATAAAATTTAAATTGTATGCAAATAAATTACCTGGCCACACATTATTTTTCAAATTGTAAAATCTTCAGTATTTTTCAATGTTCCAAAATTTTAGTAAACTGTGTTTTTCCTATTACTTTTATTGTACAGTCCTGTAGTATTTTTTAAATAACGTAAGCATACGTATTATGAATGGTCTCCTCAAATGTTAATGTGTACCCTTAATGCAAATGATTGCTATGACTCAAATTATTTCCTTGATTTTTTATTTTTGCATGTGGATCTGTGTGTGTGTTGTGTTGACACAAGTCGGTGTGCATGTGGATATGTGTGTGTGGATGTGCACATAAATGTATGCATTCGTGTGTATAGTTCTGTGTGCCCCTGCATAGATGAATCTCTTGTGCATGCTTACATACGCAATCACTCTTTGAGGATTGTTGAATCTTTTTATCACAGTTCGTGACGTTCCATTGCCAAGGAATGAATTACAGTACATATTTTATTATTACAGTGTTCCAGTTTTACTGTTAAAGGAAAAAATGATTACAGTATTCAGTGGATTTGTTTATATGACTCCAAAAAAATGGTACTACTTCATTTCTTTGTATCCCATTTGTGTTACAGTACATATACAGTACATAAAAGATTAAAATTGTGTTTCTTATTTATGGAACATAATGTACAGATTTTGGTTGCCTACAAATCATTTTCCAATATCACAAGAATGACAACATTTTTGCGAAGTGGCTGTGACTTAATTTTGACTTGCATTTGAGTCTTAACCTATTTGCTCTTGGCAAGTGTTACGCACAGTAGTATGGCAAGGTTAAAATATGGAAACCTTTCTAACGTTCTGTACATGTTTACAGTAAGTCAGAGTTTATTTATTGTTCTCATCCACCATACCTTTTAATATGGTGGTCGCAATTTATAAATAAATAGTATCAGTATTTCAGTATTCAGTATTAGATTAACTTAAATTCATACAACAGTTAACATTTCTGATACCTTAAATTTAATACATCGGGCTAGTATCTTAAATCTTATCCTCGTAAAATAATTTTTAACAAACCAAGTGTAAATAGCATTTACAAAATATTTAATGCAGTGAAAATTGTTTTGGTGCCCTACAACCTACCAAACCTTTAAAATCACTATAAATCTGTTGTACTCTGTTTTGTAGTACAGCTCGTATTCTTAATGTAACAAAGAGTTGTAGAAACCTAATGGTATTCTGTGGTTTTAATTTCTTATGCATTCTTTTATGTAAGAATACTAGCATGTTGATGATGTTGGTCATATTTTTAGATGGCTGAAATAGGATTGTAATAGAAATAGTTTTGGTGGTGATTTCAATAACATTGAATGAGAGGTAAATTTTAATAATGAGTTATAACAAAATTGTGAATACAGTAAAACCCTGATTTAACAAAGTGTTATGGTACCTAAAAATCTTGACTGGCATTTGATGTTTCATTAAATCAGATTTTATAGCTTTCTGCACCAAAAAAACGTGTAAAACCTATACTCTCACGTTGGGACACATTTCGTCAGAATTTAAGGTTATTAAAAATATGTTAGCTTGCAACAATAACATACGACAGTTACCATCAGTTGGTAAGCTGCAGCTGTTAAAAAAAATCAGTGAAAAATAATTTTGAAAATTTGGCTGGAACACACACAAAGCATGCGTCTGGAGAGCTAGGTCATGCACGCAACACTGACATACGTGAGAAGTGATAATTAGCGCTGCCAAGCCTTCTTATTGTCCTGCTAGCTCTTTCTGACTCCCTCAACAAAATAATAATAAAAAGAAGAATGATAAATCCAATAAAATGTGCAAAAAATTGGCAATAAAATTTAGTTAAAAGTTTGTGAGGCCACAACAGTAAAATGTACATGTCAGTTGTAGCCTTGTAACCCTTGCTTTGCTTGTCAAACTGCTTATTGCTCGCTAAAAATATTTTGATCTCAAGTTTTATATGTATCGTATGTGAGACATATTTTGTACTTCTGTGCTAATAATTGGTTCCAAAAAGTGTGCATAAATATATACATTTAACTATATATTTTTTATAGATACCCTGATTTTATCACGGGATGCAGCTGAAAATGAACTCAGCACACAGTAAATCTAAACACAGTAGTTATCAGTGCTGCACTCCAAATGGTAGTAGAATTAATTGTTAAAACACGCTGCTTAGTGGTGCATTCTGATTGGACAAAGAAACACTATCTCCGTATCAGTTCCCATGCTGTCCGCCACTGTGCTGTGTAGACTGGTTACGTAGATGTTCGTTCATATGCCTGGTTAAGGAGAATGACCTAGGTCATGGCCCCTGAACTTGAATAAGGAAAACAAGACTTTATCCAAGATGCCTGAAATTTGGGTTCTAAATGACCTAACTATTGCGGTTAAAAAAAAATAGTTGAATACTACAGCTTATAAAGACCCTTATGTCTCCTAAAGATAAGAGGGGCTATGATGAACTAGTGGTGAGACAGCTTGCCTCTTATCACAGTGATTCAGGTTCAACTCCCAGTGTAGCAACTCCTGTTATTTTGCATGCGAGAAACGTGACGGGCATTGCTTTTGGCAAGCAGATTTTTTCAGGGTACCCTTTCCTCTGCCCTTTCATTCTGTTACAGCTTTGCTCTCCCAAAGTGCTATGACTTCAGTGTTAAGTGCCTACCAAGATCACTCCACTCTGCTTCTAACAGTTATTTGATTAAATGTAGGAATTAAAAATTTTTTGTCAGCTGTTTGTAGAGTTGTTAAAATAATCTTCACCTTAAATAAAAATGTGCAGGAATCCCTTGTCAGTTGCGGCTTTTTGGGAAGACTGTGCTTGTTTACCGGTTGAGTATTGTGCACTGTACCTGAGCCACAACCACAAGGCATTGTAATATTTGTTGATCCTGGTATATCCAAAGATTGTGGTGGCTTTGGCAGTAGGTTCGGGGTATAGTTAATGTAGATGTGGAATCAAGTATTATGTTGAGAGGGTGGTGAGACAACTGCTCCCTGGGTTGGGGAATCCTGTCAATTTGGGTGTAAACAGGACTGATGCCTTATTCTCTCTCTCGGGGAGACAAGTTCCGTGGACTAGGTGAACTCCCAAGTCACTACATTTAGGCTCGTGTTCCAAGCAGCTTGTGGTATGATGAAGTACCAGAAGAAATAAATTTACTGTATTAGGAATGTGGGCTCAGGGTTGTAGGTGCCCTGTGCCACGACAAGAGGTTCCCTGGGTAGATAAACACCCAGAACCACATGTTCCAAACTCAGCCACGCACCACTGGCTGTTTCCTGGGCTGGCGAATCACAGAGAATTACACTGCTACCACCACAGGAGAACGATGCTCCTTCATACAGGTGAAATCCAAACTGAACCCAGACTCATGCACCACCAGGTGGTAGTTAAGGACTGAAATTTGTGCTCAGAAAAAATTTGTGAGGTTGAAACAAAATATATATATATATATTTTTTTTTTTAACTCGAACTCTGTCTAGCCCGTGTTAATTGAGCTGCTCAGTGCTAAAGCAGGTACAGTACTAACAGTACATTTAAAACTTGAAGGCAAACTTAGCACCAGGTCATGTAGACTCCTGGTCTAACATGTTGTAGACATGGGTGATGGGGTGAGTGTGAGAGAGCACCAGGTCACCTTGCATGCAAGCACAGGGGAGTCCCATCTCAGCTGCACTTGACCATGTACTAGTTAGCCAGCTACAACTGTCCCTGGCAGCCTACTGCTTGCTGTGGAGCCATGTACTTTGTTAAAATCATGACTATGCCAGCTACAAGTAAAGTACTACTACAACTTTCTTTAAGCTATTTAGGCAGGTGACAATACTGTAGATGTAACTCGGATAACAAGGTGCAGAATTGGTTGAATGAATGATTGGAATGGTGAGTGTACTTAAGTATTATTTTTAATAAATTATAATTTACATGGATTTGGCATTATCAGTGCACAACACATTACATACTAGTACTAACTTTTTTTATACTTGCGTGCACCAACTATAACTCTATTAAATTTGTTGTTTTGTAAAAACAAATGTAAATTGGAATGTGGTAAAAATATAGCAGACGATAAACTTTGTGATGAATGTATTGTAATCATAGAATGTTAACAGTATAATTTAGTTTTTTTAGTTCTGCTAGCAGAAGCTACATCATATGTGGGTAACTGTAAGACATTAGTGAGGACACTAGATTAATTTTATACAGTGTTAAGTTAGTCAGGATTGTATGTACAATATTTTTTTTTTTTATTATCTATGAATAGCAAATTCCATAGTTGCAAAATTTTGCAACTTGGTCTATAAAAATAGCAGAACAAGGAAAATCACTTCCTGTGAGTTGCCACAACAAATCAAGACTGCATTTAATATTCCCTGTCTTCTAGTTTTTAAATTAAATGTAAAGTTTTAAATACTTACTTAAGTACAATAAAATAAGGTAAAATAATAGTGTGAATCCTTATTTCACAACAGGAAGAGTTTGTTCATTACAGTGTTTGATTTTAAAATTATTTGTAACTTAGTTAATAAATGGTGTGAGGGTTTTAGTGGCCAGTATTGATTTTTTTTTTTTTTAATTGCTTATTTTAAACACCATAAATTAGGATTCCGAACAGCATTTTCAAAAGCTGTTACAAAGTGATAATGCACAATATATGTACTTTGTATACAAATTGCACTAACAGAGAATGATGCACTTGTTTGCACTGCTCACAATTAACATAGCCCTTTTAACATTCTAAGCATAGTGTGGTAGTGGGATGTTAGAATTATGTACTGTACTGTCAACTTTTCTAAGATTGCAAAAGCAGTTAAGGATGTGTGTCCAATTCTTTAAATGTTTCAGCATATCTCTTATGCTAAGCATGCACACAGATCACTTACGTCTGAAAACCAGTGATTAACACACATCTGAAAATTCCATAAACATCACTGGGCCTCAAACCGTTCTGTACCTATGTCATTCATGTTATTTATTTGCAGGTTTAAATACTGGAAGTATCCTTTAATGCTTATCTTTACCTGCCATATTGAAGTATGAATTTTTGGTTATTTGAAAATGTAAGTAAAGGATAAACTGTTCACAGTGCGTAATTTTTGTAACTGTAAAAACATATAGGATCTTTTTAACGTATAATTATGTTATACTAATTAGTGAATAAACATTATTGCTTGACTAATAATTGTAACACTGTTATATTTTAATAGTTCAGAGGTAATGTCTGTGCACAGTAATGCTAGGGACAGTAAATTGAAAATTATATATCGTATAATCTAGATTTTTCCAGTACAATACAATGTGCAAGGCAAAGCAGGATTTTTAACTCAGTAGTATGTATTTAGGTACACACAGTAGTTTTGCATGTAATCATGTATACAGCTAAGTTGCTTGCTGTGTGCTAGATATGAAGTTGTTAAATAACTTTTAAATATTGTTCAACTATCTCAAGTTAGTAAAAAAAAGTTGAGCTGTGTCGAACTTTTGAATTTCGAACCAAACCCGAACTTGTAAACTAAGTTCGGTTCGGTTCTGGAAAAAAAAGTTAAGAGTTCAGTTTAAAAAAAATAAATAAAACGTTAGAGTTCGGTTCAAAAATGTGCAAACTATAAGTAATTAGCGAACTTTTAAACAAACTCGCATTAAAAACGTATAACACATAACATTCAAGCATATAAAAATATGTGTCCGTATTGTTTACGTTTGTCCAGAAAACTGTTGCCAACCTCTTTTTTTGAAAGGTCTGTATTAGAGTGGTATTCCATAGTGTGACACTGTAGACAAGATGGCGTCGCTATGCCCACATGCACAATTTCATTCCGTTTGTGTAATATGTGCCTGGCACCAGCAGCGCTTTATTTATACTTTCAGTAATATGTTTTCGTACGAAAGTACGTCCTTCCAACTAAAATGTTGACTTTGACTGGAATAATATTGTTCCTAGCTAGTCATAGTATGTTGTGTTGATAAAGTACATTCTTTAGGCCTAACTTTCTTTTTGATTGTTTGTATTTTGATTATTTAATTACAAATATTGTAAAATTAAGTATTTATTTATGTTTTACTTGATTTCAACAACGACAAATAACACTTAAATCTCTTTTTAAAAAAAATGTCTAGGGTCAAATATTTTTCATTATTTTGCAATAATAAAATAGGTAACCGTATATTTTGAGTTCGGTTCGGCTTTGGTGAGTAACAGGAAAGTTCGATTCAAGTTCGGTTGAGGGCCATATGAAAGGTTCGGTTCAAGTTCAGATTTGAGGGAGCTATTGCTACACTAAATTCAAGTTCGGTTCGTTGTAGAAATTTGAGTTTGTCCGAGCTCTATAAAAAAGTGAACAGTTCAAAAGTTATAGACTGCCTTCAATTTTCTTCAAATAAAACAAATATAATCTTTTTTACTGAAATGTGATATGTGTTGCTTTTGAAATACTGTAATGTATTTTATCTCTCCTTCTATAGTCTTGTTTTAATTATTTAAAAAAAAAATTGGTTTGCTATTTGATTAAACAGGTAGCACACCTATAGTGCCATTTCCAAGTCAACATCAGGTTTATATGTGAAAGGTATTGATTTTCTTCTTTTTCTTTGATAGCCTTATTTATCACAATCCGTCCTGATTAGTACCAAAAATAATTTTTTTTCTGTGCGAGATAGTTGTAACAAAGAAAATAGTTTACTCTCAGTAATTACATATAAATGAGTGTTTGCTTTAGTGTGGTCTGTGGTGTTCTCTAGAGTGGTGCAGTTTGCTTTGAATTTTACAAGTATGTGCAGAAAGTAAACAGTGACTGCATTTTAAAAAATTAAAGGGAAGTAGCTTAGTGCTGAGAGACTAGATGTTGTTTCTTTCTGATTTTCGTTTGAATTTCATAGTTATGGGGGCAGGAGATACTGTACTATCCTTTACCACATTTCATGTGTTACAGTTTATGGGCGTACAGTGTATGGTTTCATATCTTGATTTATCACTGTCAGCGTGTGTACTAGTGTAATACAGTCAGTACATGTACTTTGTGAATATATGATTTTTGGATTGAGGAATGTTACAAATTTCTGAAACTCGTCTTCCTTTTGTAGGGATATGTTAGGGTTTTGTTAGTCATTGCAATCCAGACTATTGTATGGCCAGATATGTCTTGGAAATGCAATACACGAAGAATTAGGTACAGTATTTTATATCTGTAACATGTGCCTTCGTTAAAATTTCCATTTTAGAGATGTGATTTGTCACTTTTACTTGTGTGACCACATTAATTTGTACACTTGTACGTGTGTGATATGTTGATAGAATAGTAATATTCTGTGTGTGCAGTGCAAACAGTGTGTACATACGATAAAATTGTAATAAGACTCGGAAAGTAATTATCACTTAAACTTGCAATAGTTATTTATTTGTAAATGGTGTAAACGTGACATTGATAAGGATCTTATAGTGTTGAAAATAATTGTAAATATAGCAAATTGTGGTTAAATATTAAGTTTCAGTAGTATCTGTATCTTTAGTTGATACGTATAATCATAAGGAAAAATTTATGTGCTTAATTTTAGTGTCATTGGGAAAATGTGACGTAAAATAAGTTTATAGCTTTTCATGTAAAGTTGTCTGGTGTAATCAAATTGTATTAGCAACTGCAAACGTTACACTTCAGTTCATGGTGATTGTATGCTAACTCTGATATAAAATGTGTGTTTAAGCACAGCGTGTAAATCCAATATTTTTTACAAGAATAAAACATAGTACATTTTATAAATGTGAAATTTGAATTTTAAAGCATTTGTAATGCATTGAGAATGAAGAAAATTTTGGTGTCTCTTTCAACAATGTTGGAAGAGCCACTAAAGGCCTAAGTTATAATTAAGATTTTGTTGAATGAGTGAACTCAAGTGAAAATTTGGTGTTATGTTATTATAATTATCTATTTTATGACTGTTTTATAAAATGTACTAGTTACAAAATCATCTGTAAGTGTGTGAAACTTGTATGGTGTCATGTCTTTTTTTAATTTTTAAAATACATTTTAGCAGCTTACTTTGGTACTGTGTTCTTATCAAATTAGAATTCTTAGTTTTCATAAGCAGTCTCTTAGACATTTTCAAGATAACTTTGAAAGTTTTTTTTATTGTCGTTAACATGGTGTAACTCACTGCTGTTAAATTGTTTTTTATTAGTATGAATTAAGTTCAAAAATTAAGTCCATAAAACTGTGACAGTGATCAGTGACATGTTTTCTGATTTTCAGTAATTGGTGTATTGTTGAAGTGCATGTGATATTGCATTTACAAAAGTAGTTTGGGTGATTATCTCAAATAATAGAAACGGTTAATTAAAATTTTTAAATAGTTTAGGATTTTTTCATGTGTTCCTCTCCCTCCCCTTCGCCAAAGAACAAGTATTATGGATTTAAACTAAATTTTATCATTTCATACTTTTTTTTTTGTGTGTGTTCTACATCATTTTACATTACGTAATTTTTTTATAAATAAATCTTTTACAATGCACTTTAACGACATTAAATTTTCTCACGGGAACAAATTTTTATGGTTTATTTAATACACATTTACTTTGTGAACTACAAAGTACAAAATACACTGTCTTTCTAATTTTATGTGTGCTGTTCCTAGCAGCCTGATTGTTGTTGAAGAAGAATTCTTTGTCAAGGTGTATGAAAGGGTTTATAAGAGATGGCACCGCCAGGTTAAACAACCATCACTATTTGTGCCCTGATCTCTGTGTCCTAAACAATTGTTTGTTACCAACCATGCAACATAAATATTATACCTATATTCTCTCGAGGTATCTTTGCATTAGTATTCTAGCACTGTATTCAGAACGATGCAAGGAACACTACCGTAGCCATGATAATTTATTTTAAATTTAATTTGCTTAAAATCTTGTTATTTGGTTGTTTTGTAACCATGCATTTTTTATCTTATTTTTATTCCAAGTCGCATGGTTGTTAATTTAAGTAATTTTTACATGTATACATACATACACGTTACCTCTAACTTTTAGGTTATAAATTAGTGAAGCTGACGTTTTAAGTCAAGTACTGTTCCCAACTACATTACATACATAGTAGGTAATATTTCTGTACAATCACTGTCAGTTATTATTAAAACTACTGGCAGCATGTGGGAGACAACATATCACCAAAATTTTTTAGTTTATGCCAGGTTAACAACAATAGTAAAAATGTTTTTTTAAATACAGAATGGAATATGGATTATGAAGTCGCTAATATCTGGTAAAATAAAAACCTACTAAACCTAGCAAAAAAAAACCTGAAATTTAAAACTAAAATTCAAGGACTAACAAAAAACTGTTTGGTGACGAATTGTAACCGTACAGAATTAGTAGTAACTGAAATGCTGGTTCACTCTTACATACTACTACAAAAATTGTGGAGACTGTCATTGTGCATCAACGTTCTTCAAACAGGTTTGCAAAAAAGCATTTTAAATTAAAATGTTTAAATTCTAGTTTGTTTTTAATGGATTGTTTTTACGCAAGTGTTTTTAGGTTGTGGAAATGAAGTATATTTTGTTACACCTTCTATCATTCTTGATTTAAGAGCTACAACTTAAAAAAAAACTGTATTAGCTTACATTACCAATGAAGGTTAGGGTACGTTAATGTTGTACTTAATACATTTTCAATTTTACAAAGATACCTGATTAAATGGTATGTTTTTTAGTGTTAAAAAAGTTGTTACAGTTCACCAAAAATATTGTATGCTCTTATAGATTTGTTCACTACTTACACACCTTTGATTAAACAGTACCTGCAATAAACTCATTTAATCACGACTTTAATTTCAAGTCTTCCAATGTTTCCAGGGGTCCAGGGGAATCCCCGCTCTGACAAACGCCTTTGCTGTTTTTAGTGTCAAATAGTTTGTCAGTTTTCTGTAGTTTTACACTATTTTTAAAATTAATCTGCTCTTTGATGAGCAGAAGTGGGACTTTGGCATGTTTCTAATCAATGGATTGGTAAACTTAAACTATGTACAGTAGAATCTCGCTGATGCGACACCTCACGGTTCCCAGAAAAACGGACTTATAAACGGAAAGATCGCAATAGAGAATTTGGGCAATTTTGGGTCAACTTTGACTCCCCATATCCAAATATATTAAAAATTGCCATTGTTCGCATAGAGTTCTTATTCAAATCATGTGTGGTGTAAAATAAAAACAAGTTTTAAAAATTAATATTACAGTGTTTAAATGGCCAGATGTCTCCCAAAAAAAAACGATACTCCAGAAAGCCATATAGGAGCTCCCCTTGACCAATAAAAAAAATTTCACCACAGTCCTATGTGTTCATTTTCGTTGGCTTTATATAGAAAAATCTGATGATTTAGTATTGAAATTATAAGTTTTTATTAAAGGTTTATTATATTTTTTGCGGGCTGTATTACACTGACGTTTAAAAGGTTGTGTTCCGTGACAATAGCGATGCGTGCCGGGTGGTCTGGCAGGCCATGTTATCGATTGCTCCGGTCCGTTCATCTGACTAGAAGAAATGTGAGCAGGGTAAGGAAGGGCAGGGAGGGGAGGGAGCTGCTGGCTGCGCGTGCATCTATTCGCCAGTCCGCCTCTGCCAGTCGCTAGTACGCATCTGTCATTCATCGTAACTGTGTTCCATTTTGCTTCTGATTTACTTAGTAAGAAATTACACCAGACACTTTTGAAGTGGATGTAAACATTAAATGAAATCAAACCGTAAAGTTTGTATGTACATGCCACATGTGAAAGATTACTAAAAAAAGTGGAAAGAATAAACTACGATGTGTAGGCTTATTTAAACGTGATCACTTACCTTGCTTCGTTGACATATTAAATATCTCAGGCTAAAGTGAATGTTTTGACACATTTGTTGTTTGTACACTTTCCTAATCAAGCTGCTGCGTTTGCGCGCGAGCACGTGTGTGTGTGTGTGTGTGTGTGTGTGAGGCGAAAGTCTCTAATGAAAGGTAATGTCGACAAGACATAAAACAAACAAAATTAAGCAGAAACATAAACACAAAAATACAGGTAACATCGTCCTACTTTTTAAAAAAGTCCGTAATTGTTGCCTGCTTTTTCTTCATGACTGAATTTCAACAAATTGTTTCAATTGTGTGAACTGAGTCCACACAGCTTCACTCGCACCATGCCGCCTCAGAATGTATTGATAGACGTGAAGAGAGTAGACTTCGAAATGCCATATTACTGCGCCATCTTCGTCTTTGAAACTGTATTTTTATTACTTCCTGGATGATTTCGTATTTTTTCAATGGCGACAAACTGGCTTGCTTTTCACTCATTTTCACAAATTCACGAGTTCGTGTAAGTCGAAAATCGAGTCACGATCGTCAACAATAATTTGCAAAATCAGGACAAAATATCTTTCCTAAAATGTCTTCTATCCATTTTGCATCTTTGTACACCAAAAATGATACAAGCTGTGTTGGGCCTTAGGTAATAAGTAAATGTAACTAAAATTGATGTGCTGAAGTAAGAAATCTTCAATGATTGGTTTAGGTAGAGCATGAAATAACACGCAAAGTATTTGCTAGTGAGAGTACCTCATATTGTGCACATCAACTTTGAAAATTCAAAATACCATATTTTGTGCACATAGTTTATTAAAAATTAAATGCAGCATAGCCCATGTGTCTAGATCTGTTTGGCAAATAGGTGGCACACACTGTACTGTTTACTTGTCTGTGGGTTTGGTGCACTTCCTTCAAGTAGACCATATAAGTGTGGCATGATTTGGACTCGGTGGTAAAAGGGGCCAAATCAAAGTATTAAGGTATTCAAGAAAAATGTGTATTTTAATTGCTCAGCAGTGTTGTTTTCATAAGTTGTTTTTGATGTGCTGAAAGATGCATAATAGACACCCAGTTACTTACATGAATATTATAAAAAGTCTGATTGAGTGTTCATATGAATTGTCACAACTTTTATGGACTGTTATAATTAAATCTGTAAATTTTTAATTCATTTTTAATTAAGTTGCAACATGGCTATAATTTATTGGTGTAAAATTAAAATACAGTATCTGTGAGGTCCCAAAAGTGCTTCCATTACCTGTTTTGCAGATTGTAGATCTGATAAATCAAAATTTATTGGATGTAGTTTTTGTTTCTTATTTAAATTAAAAGAAATGTTTGCATTATGCTGTAAAATATTCTAGAACAAATTATTAATTATGGAACTGTAATCATTTGAAATTGTGTTATTATTTGGCCATTCCAATTAATGGAATGGTAAAAAAATTCTCTGAGATGCATTGTACCTGATCTCATAAGATAATTTGACAGCCTGTGGATTTTATTTTTCTAAATCAATATCTGTGAACTTTGTTTTGTGTGTTATTTATTTTCATGTTTTTCTGGTATGATAAAGGTCATGCTTATGTGTCAATTGCTCATGATGTGTCATTATTTCTTATTCCCAACCTTGGTACATATTTCTGATAAACATATTATTAAAACCTGCTCAAACTTCAGTCTCACTTTTAATGCTTGAGATGCTTTAATATTATCATACATACAGTATTAGTAAATGAGAAAATTATAAATAGCCTGCTGTATACATAATTTTCGTAACTGCATTTAAGATATGTGCTCAGTATGTGGAATACTATTTTAATTTTCCCCCTCACCTTTTAATTGTATGTTGAGTAACAACAAGGACATTAACAGAATCTAACTATGCACGTTTATATCCCATACATTGTATGCTATTTTTATGTATGGTACATACTTGGATGGAAGAAGGGTACACAAGATACTATCTTCCTACTTGCTAAGTATATCGTTGTTCTCATTTTATGTAATTAAACAAGTAAAAAAAGTAACATTACACAAGTGAGGGAAGGGAAGGGCTATGTACAAGATCATCGTGTTAATGGCACACACAAAAATATTATTTTTGAACAGTATAGAGAAAACTGGACTGTCAGAATATAGAAGAATCCATAGTGCAAGCCAGTTGTGCCATGGTCCATTATATCGCTGACTCAGTTATTTCATATTTTGATATAATTTATACAGTCTATATAAATAAAGGACTGATCTGTTCGTTAGGCAGTGGAGTCAAAATTTTCTTCCCCATCATCAGTACAGTGGAACCTCTATCCATCATTTCTCAATGGACTGACAAAAAAAATTTCAATACATGCAGACGTTTAATGGATGTGGTCTTGAAATGCAGACAAATAAGAAATGTGACCACACAATGTGTTCCATAGGTGTGGACATTCAGTACATCTCTGGGTTCAATACAAAGAAGTTGCACTGTATTATAAATTCATTTTTATTGTTTGCTTAAAATAGACTACATTGTGTATTAAGTAATGCTACAATACATTAAGTGTGGAGCATGGCATATAATGCTGACCTTAGGCAATTCATGCAAGGATAACAGTGTTCAGTATTTGATGGACTCACAGTAGAACCTTGCTGTTGTGACTTGGTTTATTACAAACTACCTACTGTGACTTGTTTTCGAGAAACCATGAAAATTTAGTTTTAAAATAATAAAAATATTTCTTACATCCATTGCAAAATAATTACACACATTGGATTTGTTTGTGAGCGCTGTACTGCTGGCATCGCTCATCTGTAAATAAATACCAGTACCAACTATTGTCGTTACTAGCCAGTATGGTGTGATGGTACCTGCCTCACTCATTTTATTATAATGTCAAGATGTAAACTTATTAATCCTCACAAATGCTCTGGCCTCAGCAGTGAGCTACACTCTTATCTCAGGGGTTCCTCATGGTATCGAAGCGTGGACACATACTGAACGGTATAGGTCATTCGGAATAAAGTGAGCACTAACGATTTAACCTTTGAAAAAAAAAAATCACTAGCAGTTACTGCATATTAGTTAACATTAACAATAGTTACATTATTGCTTGTATGGTTGGTAACGAATCATTGCATGTAGTTCCATGTATTTTCTTATTTTAATACAGCATTAGTGAAAGAACGTAAGATGTAATTGACCTCTCTGTGTACCATATGCTTTAAAATGTTTATTTATGCTCTTTTGATATATCTACTGACTGTGTAATTTTACTTGATTAGCACCACGACAAAGTGATGCAACCGCCCGCTGAATTCAAAACAGCCGTTGACACACTGCCACTAACGCTTGCGCCACAGACATAGTTCAGAAGTCCTCCGACAGGTGGTATCAGAGTTAAGTTTTCGCCGCTTTGGCTTCGCTTCGCTCGCTTGAAAGCGAGTTGAGTCTGGAGTGTGCTTGTCCGTTGTGTAATAAATATGGGTTTCTGATGAACACATTCTTAAACAGCTACTGCTAATACTTTTGAATATCATTGCTAATCTGTTATGTTATACGATCGCCAGCCTGAGCATGTGGAAATAGAAATAACATTTATTTTTTTCTGTTCCACACGTTAAGAAAATGGTAGGTTTTTTTATTGTTTTTGTAAATTGCGTCGTCACCGTTCATGACAGTATGCTAAATGGAACTTGAATTCTTGAATTGCGTGTGTTGTGTGTGTTTATAGTGGCGGTTTTGAATTACAAATTAATATACTACGCATGCATTTACGAGATAAGTAACGGCAACAGTGTGTGTCATAACCAATTAGTCGATGAAGAGAAAACAGTGTCATAAAACGTTAACTCGCAGGTATTTATATCTAATATTACTATTGAGTGTAGCATATATACAGCGCCCGTTCATTTAATGAGTAGATGTTGCAGATAACATTTATCGGGGCAGTGTAATGTAAATGTGAACATTGTACGAGCCTATGTAAATAAAAGCATGTGGCAATGTTTAATGTTTACGTGCAGCGGAATGATATAAACTGGCGGGAAATAAAAAAAATCAGGGCTTTTTTTGAGTGCTCACTTTATCCCGAATCACCTATTGTCAAACACGTGGTTCAATCAACAGCCCATTTTTTTTTCCTTTCTTTTCAAAAAGTAACACTACTGCGCTTCATCATTACAGACACTTACTCTTTCACATCAGCATAAAATATAACAACAGAAAATTAATTGAACCAAGCGAAACACAACTTACAGAAAACTAGCACGTGCTGAACTAAAACATAATCTTTGTACCCGATAGTGGGCCGGTCACGCTGTCAGTATCGCCGTAATTTCTTATCAATATATAAATGTTAATTACGTAGTAATGAAAGCTACTAGAAAGTCTTCACCGCTTTCCATCCTGGCCCCATGGCTCTCGTCCGTGCCCCTTGACTAGATTCTCTTACCACGTGCCAATTTTGCACAATGCGACACGTCCGTCTTTCTCGACCGTCCAGAACAAAGTGACTAGCTTCTGTAACGGGGTCGAGCTGACCGAACTCATTTACATATCTTTAAAATAAACACCAAGAACTTTCCAACTGCCGTAACTTTAAAATCATCAATTTCTCGTAAAAAATCGATGAGTCCAAAATTGTTTATGCTGTTTCAGAAAAGTCCACACAAGTCATATTTATTTTAAATTCAGGTGTCGTCAGAAAACAGAGATCAGAATAATTCTAACTTAAGGCTTATGAGCACACACTGTGACATAAAAGTATTACAATAAAAGACTAATCATTAGCAATTGCATCCAGACACGATTTTCTCTTACTGTACTGTTTCGCCAGGCCCAATAGCGGTTCTACATTTAGAGAGTGGGTTTTATAGGTGATATCCTGTTCAGCAAAATTATAACGTTTAAATTAATTAACCAAATGGCCATTCTTAAACGATCACCAGGCTTAAAACAACAGATATTGAAGTCGTACTAAAACAATATTCCTGAAACTTACAATTGTGTAAAAACTTGCAATCTAATTATCTACAGGCAATAGATAAACCTGCATAAACTGAAGTTGGGGGTCTCTGAGTTTTATAAAGGCGTCATATACATTGCCCTATGCTTAATTGATTTTAGGCTGACCAGCTCTTGGTCCTAAAGTGTCAGTAACACTTGCTAGCATCACTTATGCAAAAATAAACACCAACAGGGACTCGAAGCAAAAAATATAGAAAACATACTACTGTACTGACTTATATTGAAAAAGTATACCCCAAGCGCAGGCTGGGCGCTTCACAATGGGTAGGCTCTGGCAAATCCCCCCACCTCTGCAGTCCAAGTGTTGCTGGACGTAACCATCGTATCTCATATATATGCCTGGAAGGCGAAATGTACCATTAGTAAGATGGCAATCGAGCTGCTCGAAGCTCTCTGCTTCTACAGGTGTGCTGCCCAGCACACACTGAAAATACGTACACATGAAACAAAATTACTCTGTTATATAAACATATTTCCCCACTTATACAAATTACACTTTTGTTCCCATTAAACGCTATAATTAACACTTAAGAATATTAATATTAGACACATATCCAATAAATAAATACATAATTACAATATATTTATCGAGATGTGTATTTCCAGTGATCACTGTTTAAATAGTGCATATTACAGAGTCCTGTGCATGGGATTGGTAGTACTGCAGGGCACTCTGTCAAGTTTGTAAATAAACTCGGGTTCAAGGTTAACAAAGTTTGCAGGGTGTAATTATACATGGGAAAAACGCACTGGATAGAACTTTAAGGTAAGTAAATTTGGTTTACAAACAAAGACGGCAACAAAAAAATTATGCAAGCTAACATTATACCCTGACGTAAATAAATGGTAATGCTGTTACTGGCAAATGTGCGGGTGAGTGGTTATGCAGTTAGGCCTAGTAAATAGTGAAGTGTTAAAAGTCAGGGTGAGCGTTTTTTAACATAATTCATAACTGGGTGCAATGGTGGTCCGTCACCTTGTTTTTTCTCCACTCTTTTAAATATTTTGTGTTGAAAAGTTGTAACTAGTCTCCTAAAAGCATAATTATTTTTCAGTACCTGTACGGCTATCAAAATAAATTATATATACTTCTGTACGTGGAGAAGTACTCACTTTGTGCATGAACTGTGATGTACAGTTTATCTCGTGTGTATGATTTACGTGAATCTGCTTAACTTATTCACAATGTATTCATGTATTTAAAAAAAACTAACTGTTTGTTTATCTTTTTGAAAATATGACACATTGCAGTAGAACCCTGTTATAACTTTTTCAAGGGACCTGTGAAAAGAAGTGTTATATGCAGGAAAATGTTATAAGCAGGAATCAAATTTTTATACCAATAAATGGGTACTACACAAAGGTATCTTAAAATTTGATAGTTTATGTACAGTAAATCAAACTATAGTGAGATTAAATGAGGCTATAGTTACTGTGCTATCAGTAACATGTTGAATACATACATTGTGTGTACCTATAATAGATGCTTTCCCATTTGTCAGTGATTGTCCTCAAGGATTTCCCATTTCCTCAACCCTTTCATTTTGGCACTGATCCATCGTCACCAGATCTCAAGACCTCGTTACGAGCTGTAAAAATGTCTCCGTTCGAAAATTAAATTTCGTTGCAACATTTAACCTAGTTAAGAATATTTAGTGTAGCTGTAGTTTAGGCCATGGTCTGTTAAGGCGGAGAGAGGGACGCCCCACTGGCACAGAACTAACGTGTAGTTATTTATTGCGGCCCTTTACAAACACAAGAAATAATCAATTCAAGAAGTTCAACCATTTACCGATAGAGAGCACTGCCAAACACGGAGGCGGAGGGGAAGGTACATAGAATTAGAGAAAAGAATAAAGTACTAATAAAAATTAGGCAAGGTTACCATGTGATAAGGCCTACATGCATCACACATACAGTGCCACCACCTGCTGCTGTGCCGCTTATCTGTGTAATACGAGGAGTGTGTACCAGTCACACATTTCCCACGTTCGGTGCATGGAAACAGTCGAGCGATAAGAGCCAGAGTACCACTGTCGACGAAAAGTATATCGCCTCTATTCATAGCGTGTCATATTGGCGTGCGAGATTTTCCTTGCAGTCGATTTCCTATTACACTCAGTGATCCTAAAATTTTATTTTTGGGTAGTATGAGGTAAAAACCAATGCACACGTCTCGCTTTGTACTTGACGAATTCAGGTAGCGTTTTCGAAGTTACAGCAGTCTAAGCAAAGACATTTTTAGCCATACTGAGAAGCCCTACAACAATTATTCTAAAAGTGTGCTGAATTTTAAAATTATTGAAGCTTTCTTTTCTAGTGTGTTTTCTGTTTGTAGATGATTAACAGCAATATAAATAATTTAAATGGTTTCGTATGAAACATAATACGCCTGTCAACCTGGGGTCTGCCTCAGCGTGAGCGTTATTATTTTTCATGTAAGGCATTAATGTAATTTTTCATATTGAAGTACACCATTTACGTAATGTTAACTCATTTCAGCTTGCTATGTATTTCATTTTCTTCACTATACAGTTCTGCGTCATCTTGACATATAAAATTAAGTATCTTGACTGACACACTCACTCACTCATCGATGCACAGCCCAAACTGCTGGACCTATAATCATGAAATTTGAGGGAAGCTTCCACTTGCCCTGTAGGCACCCAGTAAGATTAAATTTTTCGAAATTCGATAATTAAGGGGGTGAAAAGGAGAGAAATATGTTTTCAAAGAATCCCTGATATCTCATTAACCGGGAAAGCCATCATAATATTTAACTTCAAAATATTGCCCAGACAAATGCATATATGTGAATTTTTCGATGCAAAATTCGAAATTTAAGTGGGTGAAAAGCCGTAATATGTGTTTTTCATTTATCCGTGATTTCTCCTAAACCATTTCATATAGTGATGTGATTTTTTCTTTAAAATTATGCTTAAGTAAGTATCTGAAAAGTGTTTTTAGTTTTTTTTTTTAATTTGTCCTTGAAAGCTCTTTTTAATTAATCCCACTTATCTCCTAAACCAGTGGAAATATTGAAATGGTTTTTGCTTTAAAATAAATGTTACGTAAATTTCAGAAAAGTAATTGCAGAATATTTCAAAATTTGTCCTTGAAAGCTGTTAAAAAAAATTAAATGTGATTTCAAATAATTATCTGTACGCTTACTATACTTGTTAAGATATCGAGATGATTTTTTATAAGAATGAAGCTTATGCAAATATTTACAATTCAAATTCAGGATTTTATGAAATTCGAATATTAAGGATGTGAGAAACAGTAAAGTGTTAGTCTCCCGAAAAAAGAGAACGATCATGGAGAAATAATTCAACAGTTTATTTTTGCCAACCTACACATAAATAAAACCTCTTTGGACTGTAGCCTATACATACAAAAGAATTATCACGGCCTACCTGCACTCACTCAGGAATTGTATAAAGTTTGTGGTGTGGGAGGGGTGGGGTTACGGGTTCGTATCCCGTGTAAGATTTTGTAATGGGAATTACTATGACATCATACAAGCATATTGCGCGTGCTCTTTACACTGAGGTATGAAAATTTATAGTTCGCTGTTATTGAGTATGCTGGCTGTTAAATACCTTCATCACATGTTTTAGCCAGAGTTACTGTTTACGCCACATAATTTTCCACGGGCAAAGCCGCAGCCGGGCAGTTATTTTATAGAGAAATAAAGAGGAATTAAAAACAAAGGTGTTCTGCAATTATTAAAGTACGCTCAGCGAAATGGACTGGATGAAGCTGTTTGTATTTGTTGACTTAAAGATATACAGAAAATATAGTAACACCATCAATTAATACATAATTAAAAGTCTTTTCTGTAGTACACGCGGACAAAGCCGCAAAGGGACAGCTAGATAAAATATAAAACAAAATCTGTAGAAGTAACAATCTCGCACACGTGCATACACTGTGTAACGAATATTTTGCGATATGTGTATGTGTGTCTGTTATATTAACATTACCATTTTATCCTTTGTACAGTATTATTTATGTAATGTAAATATTTACTAACTTATATATTACATTAATATTTACAACTGTTTTTACAATATAATAAGTGCTTTAAGCTATCCTCTTTATGTATATTAGATTTTTGAAGTTCACATTTATTGAAGAATGGTGTCATGTAACCAACATGGTTGCCAAAGTTCATGCAGTGCCGCCAGGTAACAGGACATGTTTTTCTTCCAGTTCAGCTCTCGGGACGTACAGGAATATAAACAATACCACATGGATTAGATACATTAGTTTATATAACCACTTGTAGTGCTTGAGATACTGTAATTAGTTTGTATATAAATTTAATATTTAAAAATGGTAAACATGACAATTTGAGGCTCAACATCAAATAATAACTATTAGAAGCAACATAATGGAGTTTTTTAACCATTGTTATTGTACCAGTTCTCGGGGTGTACATAAAAGTAAACAAACAGTTTAACCAAGCTTCTACGAACTGAGACACTACGACATTCCAAAGAGAAAACTAGTACGATAAAAATCATGTCTTGTTGCTTCTGTTACTACTTATTTAGTCTGTACCTGCGTTGTTCTGATTGTTCCTGCACGCCGCGTGGTTGTAGCACAGAATAAATAATGCTAACAGAAGCGACAAGCATGACACTCTCGGGGCGTACAGAAATAAAACAATACCACGTGAATTAGAGGCATTGGTTTATATAACCACTTGTATTGTTTGAGATACTGTAATTAGTTTGTATTTTAGCATAATATTTAAAAATGGTAAATATGACGATTCGAGGCTCAATATCAGACAATAACTAACATTATTAGGAGCGACATAATGTAGCTTTTTAACAATTGTTGTTATATCAGCTCTTGGGGCGTACAGGAAAGTAAACAAAGCCATATGGAATTTGAGACATTGGTTCAAACAACCACTTATGTTTTAAGAAATACTGTAATTTGTTTGTATCTCATTTAAAAGTTTAGAAATTCTAAATGTGACGTTACTTTTGTGAATTCTGATTCCATGGAAATCCAAAGAGAAAACGAGTATGATAAAAATCATGTCTTGTCGCTTCTGTTAGTTCTTATTTATTCTGTGGTTGTAGTTACTGAAAAGCCAAAATCGATGACAATTAACCGTGCAACAAATAGGCAGCATCACCATGTTTAGCAAAGTATTTGAGAGAAAATACTGAGGGGCGAAATGGAGTCGTGCTCAGTAGCAGAAAAGACTGCAGAAAATTTCAACATTGATTGGAATACTGTTCTAAAGTAAGCACAGTTTTCCTAATTATTTTGTTTTATAAACTTGTGAAACATGACATCTATATAGTTTTTTGGGCCATATATATTTATTTTAAAAAAAGCATATTTTGTGTGTGTTCATTAAAAACTCTGATGTTTGTGTCAAATATTTTATTTTCATTCTATTTTCATGATCTCTCGTTTAGCAATTTTAGTGTGATAGTGTTGCCAAGTAGAGGGTTAATGTATTTTGACCTAACATTTTCTTTGAGTTTGAATATAATAACTTAATAAAGGTATAAATAACATGTATTCAGCAAACATATACTTAAAATTCCATGTAAATACCAATTTTTTGTTTCAATTTAAAACTGATAGGTGTAAACATTGACTTATGTTGCTTTGCTTCACAAGTCTTTTAACAGGTTATGGAATGTAAACAAAACTTGGACCAGTGGTAAAAATCACATGGGGGCATACGAATACATCAAAATCTATTTTGGCCGAAGGTTTTTGCACAACCTTAGAATTGTCAAAAAAGTACAACTTTATCCTGAATACAGTAAGTAACGCATGCTTTGGTAGGTGACTGATGTAAACAAACCACATGCCGTACTTCCTTTGATGGTACGTGTTTCTGGTGTGCATTCAACCCAACACAATCATGTGGACATATGAATATTTCATAACTGAGAACTTGGTACCTTCTCTCTTTCACTGCATACTAAAGTCAAGATTCGAACAAAAGTGATCCTTCACTTACTTAAGACTGCTCTGCACTGATGAATTCACAATTTTATAACTGTACCAAATACTGTCCAGATCTTACACATTACATTAATAGTAATTTCCCACAAAATATTTTTTGGTTCATAGTTTTCGTACAATCGCATGTTAAAGTAGTGACTCTACCATTATTTTTACTTACTCAAAGTAAAAACTATTCAAACGATACAAATGAAATAATTTTGAGTGAGAGTAAATGTATTAAGCTGCAGAGAGGCTCCTTTGTTATTTCACGTCAAAATTATGTTTAAAAATACAGGTAATCATATATACAAACATTTAGGTACATTCAAGAATTTTTTTTTTAACACAAACAATTTTTACATGAATTTACAAAGGTGTTATTCTGTAGCTCAATAAATTTACTTTCACTCAAAATTATTTTATTAATTTTGTTCGAATAGTTTTTACTTTTGGTAATTAGCGAAAATAGTCAAATTGCTACTTTGACATTGACTTGTACCAAAATTATGCAACCGCTGTATATTTTATTTGTGGATATATAATACTAATGTAATGTGCAAGAGTTGGACTGTTTTTGGTAGACGTACAATTGTAAAGTTACTAATTTTAAGGTGTAGCATCCTTAAAAAAGTTGGATAAAGTGTTTTAACAATGTAAAATTTTTCCATTTTTATTACTATAACATTGCTGTCTTCAGTAACTCAACATTTTGTCTAGAATTTCCCGACAATGTCGATGCTAAAAAAATTAATAAAGACCTAGTTATGTGTGTATATGTACACAAATTATAATTTTAGGTGTGTAAATGTATCATGCATGCATACATGCATTGTTCCCAAACATTTATCTGTCTAAAAGTAATGTTTTAACTTTGTACATTTTCCCATGATACAAAAAAAACCTCACATGTTAGGTAGCAGTTGGTCCCTGCTCCCCTCCCAGCACCCGTGACTTGATTATTACCTTCTGAAGCTGGGAACGTACTGTAGACCACATAAAACTCGTTTTGAAATAACTCTGTTTTTGTGAAATGTAGATGTCAAAATAAGGAGAAATAACCCATATTGTTTGGTGAAAAGCCTTCGCAAATGGAATAAATTGATTTAGCAGTTGTAAGATGACTCTATAGAGTAAATTAGCAGTAACACATATGTTTATGTACTGAGTAATGATAAGCACAAATTACATAAGTATTGAACTTAAGTCAGTAAACAATAAAGTAAGTTTATTGTGTTCGTTTTAAATCTAAATGTTTAGCTAACATGTGTCAATGGAGGTCAACGGCTAATCTGCTGCAAAGAGAAAATAGTGCTTCAAAATAGCTGTACAAAATGTAAAAAAGAGTTGTCTCAGCATCTTATTGCACCTCTCAGGTCTCGTTCGCAACTAAATCTTGCACAGTGTAAATGCTGCTTCAAACAACTTCCCGGGGCGCGCAGATCGCAATGTTGCGGCAACTTGGCTCCTAGGCAGCGCGCGAATCGGTAACGCAAAGCAAGAAGCACGGCTTCTACAAGATGAGTTTTTCCTCCTCCCTCGCCCTTCTCTCTGGCGTGTATGGGAAAGCGAAACGCGGGATTGGTTCTCTCCGGGGTTTTATGGCCATGTTTTACGACCGCGTGTAAGTTTCGGCTTGGAAAATTCAATCTAGTTGCCTTTCTCCTGCGCGGCTTCGGTGCTGGCCCTGGCTGGCTATTGACGGAGAGGGTGTAAGGCTAATAAGTTTTCTCCCCAGACAGGAACACTAACATACGTGACCGCGCTGCGTCGGTCCGCAACTCGAATACGGCCTCGACAACTAACGAACTCCGCCAAGCCGAGTAACGTTTGCCGTTCGTTTTCGCCTTCCTCTCTTCATTTCGTATTGTTTTCTCTGCCTCAGTGCGAAGGCCCTTGATTTTTGCATAATCAAATATCGAGCTTTTTAACTCTTTGCCCTCCGACATCCTTTCGCAAGAGAACCTCTTCAAATCAACAGGGCTTATTTATCTTGGCGGGAATTGTTTTTTATACGGTCATATTTACTGTAGCAATATCTCGTTGCGTTTTCTGTGAGCAGCAAATTAGTAAATGAATACTGAATAATAAATTAAGATTATTAAAATATCGTGTGCCGGCCTCCGTAGCGAAGTCGGTTAGGTGCCGGTATACTGTGTGAAGGGTCCTGGGTTCGAGTGCCGGCTTGGACATGGGTGTTGTGTTTTCCCCTCACCTCGCTTCACTCTCATCCGCTCATAAGACCTCGTTGTTAAGGTTGAGTTATAGCTGGAATCCCGGATAGTTCGCAACCAGCAGTACATAAAAACACCAAGTTAGGGCCGTGAAACCCTCTCGCCTCACCTCACCTCAGCTCACCTCAGCTCACCTCAGCTCAAATATTGGGTGTCACTAGTCACTACATAAATGTATGCTTATTAAAATCTCAGAAAATTAGAAGGTCGGCTAGGGTAAAACGATGAAAAATATGTAGGCTGACTACTAGAATGTTGGTTGATAGGCTACATGTTAAGGGCCTAGACCTAAGTTTCTTCAGGTTTGACGATAATTACTTTTCTAAATATAAACGGTAGTCGACATCGTAAAATCGCTCCGTAACTTTGTTATGACTGATTCTAAGTACGTATTCTGATTTTGTCGAGGCAGGCGATACTATTATTGCAGGTAACTAGTTAGTTAACGCAATGTCCTTTTGATTGAAAAAATAACTAAAATGTTTGTCTCTAAAAATTACATTACATAATACAACCAATTTGCATCTAAGTTACAGAGCAATTTTACGATATCGCCTCTTGTATGAGTTTAGAATAATTGTGAGCACTTTTAACATAGCTCTGTCCAGGACAATGGTTACAAAATATTTTATTTATTGTGACCTTATGAGTACGAGACAAGCTACACACAATACTTACTGTGCTAAGTTAAAAAAAAAAAAATATACATGTTTTGTGAAAGTAAGTAAACTAACCAGGGTTTCAAAAGAGTTGACTATCGCGAGACGACTAATAATGCTGTGTGAGTAGACAGCATAGCAGAAGAGGTAGTCAAAGGCACGTGTAATACAGAATGCTGCAAAATTGCGTGTCGATACTTCTGGGGAACAATCATCACGTCTAGAAGAATAAAAAATGTTTTATGTACATAGGTCCAAAATACACCATTTCTGTACCACAGATCACAGTACATTGCACAGCGTGAGGGCTGGATCGTGTAACTGCGCATGGCACTGCAGCTGTTCTTAGCAGCTACATACCTGATAAGTAGAACCCACGATATTTCGCGAAAATAATTCCACAGCTATTTACTTCAGTGTCTTATGTGCTTCATGGTCAGTGATTGGCTGTTTTTAACTCTCAGCGTCTAGGGTTCTACCCGCAAATCACAGACGTCTAACCACGAAGCAGGGCTTCACATGTGCACGTAAGACATTGAGAAACTGTTGCAGAATTATTTTCGCGAAAAATCGTGGGCGCTACTGATAAGTCCTATTAAAAAGTTCAGTAACATGATTCAGCGCACACCTTAAGTCAAGTGGTTTGAGGCCCATAAACTGCGTATTTTCGGTTTTAGGACCTACGTGCATGTAACTTTGTAGTTTTTCTACATGTCGTACCTCTAGATCAATAGGGGCACAACTCAAAAAATATGGTTCCGAGATATTGGCATATGAAGTTTTAGTGTAAAAACAAATTTAGGTGTCAAAAACTTCCACTGTAACCGTAATATCACATTTCATGTTGGAAATATACATGATTAACAGTTGCCAATACTGTTATATTATGATTATTTTCGTTATAAAAATATGAATAATATATAACAGTGATAAGGAATCAACTCAGAAAATTCAGCTCTCATGTATGCTAAATAAGTGTTGATGTTACCATCAGAAAAATCATTGAAAGATGCGTTACAATCGATGCCCTAACTCGAAACGACCAAATTCTGAGTTGTGCTGCTATTGATCTGGAGGTGCGATATGAGGATGGATCTCCCAAAACATCGACTTACAATTTTGCAGCGTCCTGTACAGTCTTAAAAATTTTGCGGACGCAACAGCTGCAGTTAACATAGGTGTTAACTTCAGATATAGCAGGTGAGTTCTTTTGATGTTATGTCCTCAATACATAATGAGAATATTATTCAACAATGTTTGAGGTTACAAAGAATAATGAATGAGTACGAGAGTTTATTTCCACCTTCCTATGGGGCGTACAATGAAAATTTGAAGGTTTGATAATGGTTCTAACCCCTAGAAAATGTATGTATATCGGTAAGCTACTTTTTCAACAAGATCACCAATGCAGACTGAGGTTCTTGTACCGTTGACGAACTGTCCAATAATCACTGCGATGAGTGTTACCTCCTGTCTGTTGAGCCATATCTTTAGTGAGTCCCGCAGTTCGCAATCAGGGTGCGTGGTAATTAATTCAGCGCTTAAAGCATCAGTCCAGAATTGTAGGTTTCTCGAAGCCATTTTGTAAAAATCAAAACACATAGTCCCAGACAACAGTTTTTGCCAACTTTCAGAGCACAAATCTTTCTCGAGTAACGTACTTCTGAAGAACAATCTCTAAGCTGAAATCTCGTACATTTAATTGCAGCTCAACAGATCACGCTAACAAAGTCATCTTTCTGGGTAAATGTTTGCTCATAAAGTTGGCAAATATAAGTCTCAAGGATTGCTGTTTTGTAGTTTTCTATATTGACTTTGAAAAAGTGTACATCTCAATTGAAGAATTCAGCGCTTATTTATCTACCATGCTCTCTTAAGCGCTGTTCTCCAGGACACTGTTTTTAACGCCGGAAAAATTTGGGCTGTAAAAAGGATAATACATTTCCTATCGGAAATGAAGAAAACCTGAGAAAAAAAACAATATAGGCATCAGCATTCACGTTAGAATCACTGGGTTTTCGCACTTTTTTTTTACTCACGCTTATGTAAAATATATAATAGAATCTCTCTGATAAAATATACTAACTTGCGATAAAATCATAAATATTTACATCGGACCAGTAATTATAACGCAATTAGTCAAACATTAAATTTAATTCTTTAATACTGTATATGCTCGCCGTTTCAGAGTAATCAGGTAGTTTACAAATAAAAATTTTCTATTAAATCCGGGCTCGATTCACAGCGGGGATGGTCCCCAGATTCTCGCTTGTGGGAATCGTGCGGGACGATGCCGCAGGTCGGCGGGTTTTCTTGGGGATCTCCCATTTCCTCCACCCCTTCATTCTGGTGCTGCTCTATACTCATATCATGTCAACCCTCACCAGCGCTAAATACCTAGATGTTGAGTTCTGACCAAAATCTCTTCACTAATATCTGAAGAAGTTTGTGTAATGTTGAAGAGTTGTAATAAAGATATAGTAATTTCAATGTAAATAGAGAATTCTACACGAACCGCGAGACTACACCTTAACCACGAGGACGACAAAGAAAACTGTAGGTTTCTTCGAGGCGAGCATGTCGCGAGCGGAAATCTGCTGCCGTTTTCAGGCTGATTGTAGATGAAAACTGTAAATAATTATTTTTGTTATGTAGTTTTAACTATGTATTTTAACACAGCCAATGACGATTGAGCTCTGTCCTGATTCGCACCTTACAGTGGTTAGTATGTGTGTTTCCTTTTTTACTAATATACTTTGACATGGTTTTTAATCCAATACTTGTTGATATAATTCATTTGTATTGTTTATGATTTCATTGTGTGATGTTACATAATCCGTTATCAGAATTTTTATATTGATTACAGCCAAACTCTTTTATTTTGTCGAGTTCTGGTTTTCCGGGAGGACGTAGTGCTACAATAGCGTGTGTCCAAAATATTCTGTTTAATAACGAATTCCCTGTGTAAAATTTTTTTTAATATCAGCTATATAGACTGTTCGAAAACTAAGTGCCCAAACTAACATAAAAAATTTATATATACCAATATACGCGCAAATGTGATTTTATATCGTCTGTGTTCAAAGTTGTATCGAACTGCAAATCAATGCGTTGCGAAAAGGTTCGTTGGACAGGTTGCATAGGTCGTAAGTGCCTGCGTTCTATGCAACCTGCCATACACGTATATTTGCACTGTAGTGCGTTTCCAGGCGTTGTTCGTCACAAATTATGTAAAAGTACTTTCCCGTACTTAATTTATATATTATGTTCAGAAACCGTGTCTGAAGTTAGGCCATTGAGTTTTCTAATCATAACATTAAAAAATCTGCCTAATGAAAATTTATTTTTGTACTATACAAGCTGTTCACGGTAAAGTAATCACCTCTGGAGACAATCTTGTCGTGAGCCAAAATATAAAGGGTATATTATATTTTAATTGAAGAGTCAGACGTTAAATTTTTACTACTTTATACTGTGCTCTTCACTTAAACTAATCAGTGACGAATCTAGGCTTTTCTTTACCCGGGACAAGATTTGCTTCCCCCCTTCATTTCCCCCACTTTTCCTATCAGTCCAATCAACCCAACAGTAATAAACTTATCTCTTATCTTGCATACGTTTTTTTTTGCGCTCTCGGAAATTGCAGTATAAAATTTTAGTAGAAATACGTAAAACCTGTACTTAGCAGTGTTTCAAATGTGCATTTTAATTTTAAATACTGTATTTATAACATTATGTGGTGTTCAAGATTAATAAAAATACAAACAAAAAACTAGTAAAAGTCTAAATATTGGTAGATATTGTATTTTTTACACCCATTTACATTTCAATCCCAAGTAAATTTTTTTGGCATCATCATACGCCCGGGGCAGTCTGCCCTCCCCCCTGCTCCCCTAGATCCGCCCCTGAAACTGATTCGTTTTTGTTTACAAGAGGCGAATGTATACAGTTGGTCTGGAAGGAAAAATGTAAGCTGGCTTTTCGCAACGTACTTTCTGGAAGTGCAACAGTTGCACAATCACCGTCTCTGGCACTATTACAACTTCACTTAAACAGGGCATGAATACTAGTAGAATATTATGTGACACGCAGATTTTTACATGTGAAGTAATAATACACACAAGTAATGGAAGAATCCAAGTTGGCTGTAAAGATAAGATGAGCAGCGCTTTCAACATAATTCAGTTAAGATGGCCGTCTGTCTAGGCCAGCGAGCGATGTGCAGACCATGGGCCGTTAGCAGATTATTCGAGAACTGCTCATCGCACATAATTGATATCTGCTAAGGAGTAACGTTTAAAGAACGTTACACTTGTTTATACCCATTTCAGGTTCACACATACTCATTAAAGCATTATATCTAACGGCCGAAAATTACGAAAATGTAAGTTCTTGCCGTCGCAGAATTTTTTTAAAAAGTGTGTACAATACACCCTTATCTGTAATTATATGTCATAAAATGATAGGGTCTGTGTCTCATAGAGGCGAGTTGTCGGTAAAACTGATGGTTGAGTGACTTGCGCCTAGCTGCAAGGGAGAGACGTGGTGCGCGCTATCTCGTCCTTGCCGCTATCGCTCTTCTAGACCTCGAACTTTCAAAATACATTCACACAGACGGCCTCCTTAACAGCAAACAACTACAATACGTTTTTCTGTACATATCAACTTCTTCCTCTAAAATTCTGCCTCGTCATCCGACGTGCACAAAAGAAAGTTTGCATTAACCATAGCTAACAACACGATACTGAAATGCGACTCATGGTTCAAAAAGGTACTGCTTGTTCAGTAATTTTTAACGTCTGCATTCAAAATTTTTAACAGTAGTAACAATGTATCTAAAAACTAATTACATTAATACATAATAATTAGGACAAATGTTCATACTCATATTCCAACAAAAATATATATTAGAAATAGTGACATTGATAGCTATAGCAGTATTTTTAATAGGATGCTGTACGAATTTCTAAATTTTTCTCATAAATAAATGTACTAATTCATTATTCCTAATTAAATTACTGTAATTCTTCAATCCTTCGATTATAGCCTCGCACGTATATGCAACGATTATGGATATACACCGCTTGGGTGTTATAAACAGGTACTGGAGTCTCGTGAACGAATTTCCCGTTGAAAGAAATCGTAATGTCACTGCAAGACGAACTTTTACAAGTACTGCTTTTATGAATGCAATACTACGACTCACTACATTTACTAAAAACTCAAGATCTTCGGATATCATTCTGGTAAAGTTTTTAAAATGCACAACGTCGAACGGAATTTGACGACTGGAATAAAAGCTTCTAACCCACTGTTTTCGTTATTTATTATTATTTTTTTTTTAATTCTTCCATTTTTCAACAATGAGCACATAACAACGAAACACCCTGGCTCTATATCGTCCATTACAAACTGTTCGTGCTCGTCACAAATGCGAGAACATCACGAACAGCTACGCTCAGAGCGAGCAATCGTAGTCATTCGGGATACGAACTTTGTCCGCACGAGCATGCGCCGCACGCTCATTTGGCTCGTGTGGACAAAATGCTCTAGTGTGGACGCACCCCTTGAGAGGATATAGAAGGAACCCATCCAACGAAAATATATTGGGGGGGGGGGAATACGACGAGGAGGGAGACTATCGCCCTCCTCCCTTCTCACAAACAACGGTAAAATAGAAATGGAACAACAGGCCTTGACTCAACTCAAGTAGTATTTAAATTAGGACACTTTTTACTCAGCAGTGGGGGAAGTACAATCACTACAGAAAGTGTGCGCCTGAAGTAAGAATGTATGAACAAATCATCTGAAGACTTAAGTGCCTGCGTCACTATTTGTAAAAATTCTTCATTTTCGTATAATAAATTAAGGGCGTGACGAACTATCGGCAATACCTTTTAATATAAATAATATGTTTTACTCGTATGTGCGTATCATATACACGAAATTGGTACTAGAAGTTATTCAATCTTCATAATCTGGTGAGAGATAATAATTAAATGAAAATATTATTAGCTTAATGATTTAATATCTAAACTTTAATATTTCGGATACTATGTTCGTTACAAAAATAAGGTAATTTGATAAGACTCTATTGAAATATTTTCAAATTTATCTTGCCCAATTTCGAATCGGGAAGAAATTAAGAAGCATTCAGCATATTTAGTGACACGGCCTCTTAAGTATTCATAGTATAGTTTTTTCTAATAATTCGCCCCTCCTTGATACTCATCACTAGAGTCGTGCCAGAGGTAAAGAGCATAAAGGTCTGGAAATACATGTTTCTCTCTAGAGGGCTGTACTGTTCCTCATGGCAGCGCACGCTCTCTTACAAGTAAACTTACACATCTGGTTTATTCTTGTTGACTTACCATGGAGAGTATAAGTGTACAATGTAGCTAGCGCAGCGCTGTGGGACGATATACTGGAATTCCGGTCGGGAACAGACATACTTTCTATTTCCGTAAGGACAAGAAAATTGCCTGTAACGTAGAAATCAAACCATACAGCATATCTGGAAGTATTGTATGCCCATATTACTTTTTTGTTACTCACCGTCTCAGGAATAGTCTTCTGCCTATTTTCCCCTAACTGTACAAAATCACCTTGCATATTTAAGTACCGTAACCAACGTTAGGAAATTAATACAACCTTATCATTGGGATGAATATAACTTGCCGGATTTTCAATATTCTTGATAGCATAGTGCATTTGTTGAGAGTACAAACAGTATACTACAGTTTCCCGAGTAGTGGACTGTAAACGTGGCATGGCTAATGAAGCACGTGACAATGTTTACGTTTAGATGAGGCGGAAAGCTAAAAACTAACCGAAAATTGGAACTAAGCCGAACATTCAAAAGTGTTCATTCTGTCTATAAGCAAATATTTGCTTGACTGGAAAACAGAAAGAAATTCCACATGCTATAAATCATCTCTCACTTCAACACTAGCGAACCAGTTGTGTTAGCAGAGTCATCAAATTCACTCGACTGGAGATCAAATTACGAACTGGATTAACTGCTGTTGGAAATTTGTCTTTTCTGCTCTCAGCATTCCATGCGAGAAGCATCGAGGGAAATGTTTCCGTTCGTTTGTTGTGTTCCTGAGATTGGGCTGTTTCTGTCCTCTTCGACTAATTTAAGATTACAACTGGTCGTTGTTTGCGGGAAATACTCTAAACGCGATGTTTAGACGAGCCCGAAATAGCAGACGCCGAAACAAACGGGTTCGGTTTTAGAACGCCGCGTCGTCTTGAAGGGCAGTTGAATTCCTCGCCTTTCTTCCCTCCCCCCACCCTTCCCGTTGCAACCAGAGCTCTGCGGAAGGCAGATGTGACCGCGATCACAGGCGACCTTCTCTTGTTCTGGGCGCTTGGGAATCTCACCCTCGTCTCCCGCCGGCGAAAAGTGTAATTTCCTAAAGAGGATGTAGCCTCCGTTTTCTTTTTCACTTTTCCCTGGCTCTCGGCTCTCTGGATGATCGAGTTAAGCCCTGGGAGGCCACGCGGAAGAAGAGGAGCTCCTTAAAGAGCCGTTAAAGGAGCAATCTCCATAATCAGCCTTGCTTCCCTCCTCCGTCGTCGCCAGTGTCTAGACCGCGCAGAGGTGACGTCACAGTTTGTCGCGTTAAAACAAGTGCTCTCCTGGTGCGTGAACGGTCTTCTGACACGTCACGAGGATTTCCTTTTACGCCAAACTTACAAGGTGTTTCTTGGAGGGTGAGTTCCTTACACCAAAATAAGAAAAAAGTCTTTATAAGAATAGATCCAAAAATCCTTTGGTTTTTAGCAGGGGTGATTCTAGGACATGATATCTGGGTGGGCCCCAGGGGTCCCCATACCCCAATCAAAAGAGGGGGGAGGGGTTCGGGGGTTCCCCTCCCCCCAAATTTTTCGATTGTAAGGTGCCAAATTGTTCCAATTTAAGGAGTTTCCGAACTAAACATGTGAATTTACCGCTTTAAGAAATTGTTATATTATTAAGAATCTAATATACATTCGTAACTTTGGGGGGATATATATATATATATGTAAGTATATTACACCCACACGATAAAAATAATTTATGGTGATTCATTGTCTTACATGATAAACCAACCCAATTGTTCAGTATATCAGTAATAATATTCCGTTTTAGCTACCAATTAGAAATTAACGATTTAGATGAAATTTAAATAAAAACAAAAAATTCACATCGAAATTTTGGGTGGGCCGGCGAACGCCCGGCCCACCCGCTAAAACCGCCACTGGTTTTTAGTTATTAATGAAATGTTAGTTCAGTGTTTTACAAGGTAGAATACTATCCAACAAACTAGTTTTGTAACCAGTAATAATATTAATGTTGCTAGATAACTGATTGATGTTATCGATGCCAGATGCTGATGCCTTCATTTGTACCTTCTATGGCGATGTGTTGTCGAGGAAACATGTTTTAATTTGTCATTTGTGTACATATGTGATTAATCTTTTCCTCAATTTTTTATTGTGTTATGTTGCAGTTCTAATCATTGCAGGATATCTATTTCGTGAGCAGTCTGATATTATTTTTATCTGCAGTCGCGCGAACGGTAACGAACGTGAGGCTGCATGGTTGTATCTTATGGCATTTCCAGACCGAAAGTAGCTTGGTCACCCGACATTTGTCACTGTCCACCGTCATGTTGCGGAGACGGGATCGTTAGCATCACAAAACCTCGATCGAGGAAGTCCAACAAGAGTTTCGACATTTTTCAGTAATAACGCAAGTACTAAGGATCTTCGGACCTGTGTTCATAAGGACTTTTTTATTCTGGTTTTGATGTAAGGAACCCACACTCCAAGTTTGTAAAAGTATTTCATTGACATCGTTTATAAACGTGTTCCCTATGTGCCTGACATGAGTGAGGACATGAGGGACATGTTACATTAACAACTGCGAACCCTAATTATATGTCAACAACCACTTTTGTGTTCATCTCGGTACAGTCCGTACTGTGGAATATCTTAGGCTGTCTTTTAATATCCTATAAACTGTTATCAAATATGTATTTGAGTGCTAAAAAAAATAGCTTGAAAACAATCTTTCATAACTTATATTTTCCCATATATTTATTTTGTAGAAATACTTTCCCCCATCTCAGTGAAAATTATGAGTTTATGAAGAGATTTTGGTCAGCACTTAACATCTAGGTCTTAATCGCTGCTGAGAGATGACGTGATGTGGGTAGGGAATAGCGTCGTAATGGAGGGGCGGGGAAAGCGGAAGATCCCCGCCGGGAATCGAACCTGGATCGCCTTGATATGAGGCGAGTGCACCTACCCTGCACACAACCGCAGCACGTTGCCTGCACGTGCAATAAACATAACACAGGCAATGTTGCAGATGAGACCTCGCAACTCGCAACACGTTGCGTGCACGTGTCAAAAACATAACACGGGCAAATGGAACCTCAAAGTACATTACCTGCACGTGCCAGAAACATTACACAGGGAACGTTGCAGATGGGACGCCGCAGTACGTTGCCTGTACATGCCAGAAGTGTTACACATTTTATGTTGCAGGGGGCACTTCGCAGTACGTTGCCTGCACATGCCCAGAACACTACACAGAGAATCTTGCAGATGGGGCCTCGGAGTACGTTATCTGCATGTGCCAGAAACGTTACAGTTGTGTTAGAAGTGAAATGAAATGAGTTATTTAGTAATATCAACACATTTGTGATATTACTCACCAACTTAGTTTCATTTCTGACAAACAGGTATCGTACATCTATAAGTGTAGTTTTTTTAAAATATGAATATGTACAAATAGTTAAAAAATATAACTGTTTTGATTTAGCATTTTTCGGTATCCTAATAAGAGTATTTTAAATATCTTAAATGTTGATCATAATTAAATACGTAGCAATTAATTCGTATAGACAGGTAACGGGAAAGGAGTAAACCATGGCCTATAGTTACGACCCATACCAACATTTTTCTCTTAAAAAAAAAAAAAAACACGGATAACCGAACTCAGGACTGACGGATCAGGAAGTTCCTTCCGAATACGAGTTCGGTGTCAAGATGAAATTTTGGCCTTTCCAGTATAACCTCGTGACTTAAGGCTTCTGCCTACCTCGGAGCGCGGCGGAAGCAAGAATAGGGTTTTACATGTTAAACTAAATTCCGTGTAGCTCAGTCACCATTTGAGATATCGCTTTCGGATGGAAACCATTTTCTGCATTGAGAAGAGGAGAATACTGCTACGTAAACGAAAATGTGAAAATAATTTTATCGGGGTTTCGAGTGTTTAATCGGCATAAAAACACTTATTTGCTCATAGTTTTCAGGGTATTGATATAACTTGCTAAAAGATTCCGTAGCAGTGTGGGCCGTATCGTACTGAACAAAAAAGTCAGTGGCGGCATATATGTAGGTTTGAAAGTGACTGAGGTATTTAGGAATATAATTTAACCTGTAACGCCCTATACTTGCTACCGCCGGAGCTCTGAGGTAGGAAGAGTCCTTAATATAAACCCATTTAGGCCATGACCTTTCATTTATTTCAAATCATTGTAAATAATTAGAATATTTTTTAACCAAATGCTTTAAAAATGTTGAGATTGTGTACAGACATACGATACACAATTTTGCAGAGCGTTTTTAAAATATTGTATCGTTTGCTAGCAAAAATTGTTTTGCTTCGTTTTGGATAATTTTACAACAAAATATTTAATATTTCAGGGGCAAATTCTAAAAATCCGTTTGGTGAATCGCAACAAAAAAAATTCAAATAGAAATCATGATATACAAGTGTTAAAACTGTAAGAATGAATTTTTGATATATGTGTTAATTGGCGTTTAAAAATACATATTTTCGAAATCACTGCAAAACTAAAGAGCGAGGCTTTAGGTTGTCACACTTGACGAGCGCACGTGATGATACCAAGCTCAGATTAAATCCCACCACACAAGGTGTAATATTATGTATGTGCTCATGTGGTACGGTATGTTGTTTACTGTTTTTTTTTTACTTGTAGGTTACGAACCGGTACTATGTGCTGTGAGTAAATAACTTGTCCAGTCGCGTGGTATGACTGTGTCAGCAAGCTGCCAACGTGCAGCTGCTGCTTGCTTGAGTACACTTATATTATTGGAAACTTACCTGTAGGTTCGTGACTGTATCTGCTGCACACGATACTAGCTGCTTTGCTATAGGTTGTTCGGGATAAAGTGAGCACTAACAATTTTATCTTCGAGAAATATTACTTCCCGTTACTGCATATAATTCAGCATGAACTGTAGTCCCATTACTGCTTGTTATGGTTGGCGTCGAAATTTCGCAATCAAGTTCCATGTATTTTCCTATTTAAATACAACAATACAGAAACAATAATTAACTGAAATATCCATTTATTGTATTTTATATAATATTAACTTTTTATCAAACTTAATAGGTTCCTACCGACTACACAATACCTAACCTTACACACGCAAACATCAAGTGCCGTGTCTAGAGAGGTTAGACATTTTCCTTCGCTTGTTGCTGCGCGCGGAAATATATTAATTGGCTGAAAACAGAACTTTTTTGAGTGCTCACTTTATCCCGAATCGCATATACTTGTGTTTTGGAAAGTATCCTCAAATAATGATTGTAAAACTTTTTGATAGATTATTATTTAAACTACATGAACATATTACTATTTTCTTTATACGACTGTGCGAGGTGACGCAACAGTAACACGTTCGACTGGTATTCAGGGTGATCCGTGATCGATTCCTGGCTCCGGCCATCTTGATTTATGTTTTCTATGGTTTCCTGTGGTCACTCCAGGCGAATGCGGTCGTTATCAGCATTTTATATGCAAATTAGTCAGTAAAACAGTTTTATGCATAAAAACCATCTGATTTACCAAAACCAAATAATTAGCACTGAATAATAATATCACGGGCTACGTCGAGACTTGCATAAAACGCATTGAATCTTTTTTGTATTAAGAAAATGTAGAAAATTGGCAAATCTTTTATTTCAATTTAAATATTATTTGAATAAAATTGAATTCTATGTCGTTTATACAAGCCTTGACGTAGCCCACGATATTGTTCTCCAAGTGCAGTTTATTTCATTTCGGTAAGTTAGTTGGTATTACTTTTACTCATAAAACAGTTTTATGCCATTATAAAAAAAACTATGAAAGTTAAGAAATGTCATTACAGTAAAAAGTAGTCGAAATGTATTTATGCAAAACAAAATTTATCTTGTACAAACACAATAATTATTTAAACAATTAAAATTTTTAGTTAATAGGTAGTTTTCGTCTCGATATTTTGTGGGTAGTTTATGGTTTCATGGTTTGATACGAAATACTTTTTTTGATTATACAAGACTTTTTGGAAAATAATATTTTACGTCTGTGTAAACTCTAAATAAAAATTATTTACATTAATAATTTTAACTCATACAAATTTAACAAATTAAATTTAACACTATACTTGAACGCGTCGTAAATCTAGCAAGGTATAATAATTTCAGAGTGAGACAAATAATTTATCATGTGCGGTGAGGTTTGAACTTATAGTTATTTTAATCAAAAAATAATATCTAAAAAAAAAAATTAATACGAAGATAGATGAGAATTATGAAACATTTTCCCAAGGAAACTATATCACATCAATTTGATAAGAGAAACAAAATTTTGAGCTGTCGAGTGACGTGTTAGTCGTGCTAATTTTTTTAAACTAATGAATACTTAAATTAAAAATTCATACAATAATTATTATTTGTTTGGCAAATGAAGGTTTACAACATTGCAACGACTTTTTTCAGACTTTTATGTCATATTCCTATAAAAATGGTGTAACGTGTTAAAAACGTTTTTATATTTAACCAGCCTTAAAGATGATGTGCCGAAGAAAAATGAGGGGTGTCGACCATCAGCAGAAGGAGAGTCTTGGGAAGTGAGGCTGTTGAGCACTCTCGGCCGGTCCTTGGTGGGTGGAGAACTTCTGGTGGGGGAGGGGGGAGGCTGGATATAAAGGGTTCGCCGCAGAACCGCCGAGCGCCCAGCAGTGAGATCAAAGCGGTCTGGTGCCCCCTCCCTCTCCCACGTCTTCCTCGAGGGATAAACGGCGGCGTAAGCGGTGAGAAGGGTTGTTAGCGCGGGGTTTGGGTCTGGTGGGCCGGGCAGAGGGTGGGTGTGGAGGAAGGAAAAACAACGGCCCCGACGAACAATCGGAGCCGCTACCTGTTGGCGGCTGTCGCGTGTCGTCGGCGAGTGTAGTGTGAGGTCTGCAATCAACCACTAGCCACCCCTTGTACCAGCTAGATAAATAGTATCATATAGGGAGGGTACCCGAGGGCACAGCATTACACCCCGAGACTTCTGGTTGGGCGCCTGTAGGCGTCTCCGTAACACCGCCGTGTACCACGCACTCTGTATACGCTGCAATTGAGGAGCTGGCTGGAATAAAGGCCTTAGTATAAAATTGCATTATGAGATAATGACAGGTATATGTTTTGGAGAAATTTTTTTTTATTTCACGTTTTTCTCACATTATTTTATCGTAATACCAATAAGTAATATATATTCACATTACACAAATTAATAGTAGTTACAATAAACACAGTCAAAGATAAAACAAATTGTTAATAGCATAATGGTAGTAGCACATGTCAAGACGAAAATTCATAACTTGGTGACGAATGATATTGGTTTGTAAGTTTCTTCTGTGGACATAAATTAACAAGACATATTGTTTTATTGACGAAAGGCCTTATCTTACTGAAGCGTCCCGAAATCACTCCAGGCGAACGATGGGTTGAATCCCTCGATGTTGGTCATGTCCGATTCCTTTCCCGGTTCTCTGACATTGTTAAGTTCTTTGTGTTACTATATCTAATGATCTTAGCTGTTGATGAGATTTTAGGCCTCCATTCTCTCCCATCCCTCAGTCATAACAGATGGTACGGCAGCCAGCCATTCAAACGTGTATGCCGTATTGCCTACGTAGTAGGAATTGTCTTACTGCAGCCCACTTTTTTTTTTTTTTTTTTTTTTTTTTTACGAATTTTACACGAAAACTGTTGGTCCTACGTATTTACGACAAGGCGACCTTTTTTACTTCTGACGTTCTTCTCTGGTAGAAAACCGTATTAAAATTACGTAATACCTGATGGTAGAAAAGTGACACGTAATAAAAGGGGTAGCCACCCTAGTATTTTGTATTAGGGTGCAAGGTATTGATGTGATTCTAATGTGTATTTCAAGGTCCCGGTGGTATAAATCAATGCTCAAACTCTTCATTTAAATTACTTTGCAGAAATACACTTTAAATTTTCCATGATTAACGGCTCATACCGCCCTTATTATTACTTTTAGGTACAAAGTGTCCCGTATATTTTCAACTTGATTTTTCATAAGGAATCACCTCCCAAAGTTTGTCGGTTGAATTCAGCCCCATCCTGTATAATGTGCATATGAGTTACATTTACAAAATGTATGTTAATTATAAAATTGAAAAAATTCGATTGCACGACATCCGATATTTAAAAAATATTTTACGCATTTCACAACGACACACATAATACAGACGTTGATTATGTCAACAAAATTTCCGTTAATTATAAAATTGAAAATATTATTACCTATATTAAGTTTTCTAGTATTAAATAGCCAAAATTTCTGTGATTCCAATAATAATAATACAAACGACATTGTTTGGCAACAATTTATAAAATTTTATTCAGGACACCTAACATACCACACCCAGTATAAAGGTTTTGTAAGCGACTCTTTATATTCAAAGAACACGATACTTATTTCTTATCTTATTTTTCTTATCGTAGCATATTGTTTGAAGAAAGTGCCACAGATGTGTTCACATTGCCATATTAATTTATTTATGTTTCCATTGCAACAATGAATGGTTACGACATCACACATAAATGTAAATAAATTTCAACAAATTATCTTAACAGTATGCGCACACAGTACGAATTTAAAACTGAGGTGATAACAATTTTCATATGTAAACTGCAAATAATGATACGAAATAAAATATTGCACAGAAAATCAGTTGGGCTTCAAATAAATGGCATTTCAAGAAAACTCTGCCAAAATATACAATAACAATTGTATAGTATTATAGGCACTACTGATTTGCTAGTATATTAACTTTCAATTGTTTTCTTCTGGTTTCACTCCAGGGTGTTTTCTGCAGCAGTATTGAGTTCCTTGTTTATGATAAATGTTGAGTTCTAACCAAACAGTGTTGTGTACGACTGCATCTGTCACTTTTGTATTTTTGTCTTTAAAAATGTGTTTGTATCTTCAGCTGTAACAATATAACTTACAATTTCTTCTGTGGGTTACTAAACCATCCCGAGACAGGTAGTGTGTGCAGTTATCATGATATGCCAAATTAATCTCCTTCAGTTCTAAGTCTGTGGGCAACGTATCCAGATATGTACTTCAAACCTTCGTAAGGCACTATTTATTTCCCAGGAATAGCTGAAGTTTCCACGTCTGGTATTTATTTTTCCGCGTAATTGTCCAAAGATTTCTTTGATTCATGTGATGTTTTTTGTAGTTCACATCTCTTTGTGAAGTAACAGTTCAAGGTGTTCTTCGCTGGAAACAACAATGGTGGTTTGCTGTGAAGTAGTTGCTGCAGATGTCAAACATGCGTCTTCAACTCTGTCTTTAGTGTTCTGTTTTTTAAGATAAAATGGCAGCGGAATGCTTCCACGAGATGTACGGGATGTTCACAAAAACACCGACAAACTCCGGCAGGTGATTCCTGTGAAAAATAAAGCATGAAATATACAAGACAGTTTGTACGTAACCGTAATATTAAGGGAGTAATTCGCCTTTGAAAATCAAATTTTAAAACTTTGATTTTCACACAAACCGAACACTGATCGACGTAAACTGACCAAACTCAAGATATTACTTCATGACAATACGGCTGACAAACCAACAGTAAACGCGAGTTGATACATTCAACCCTTACGAAAATAAAAGGAGTGGTCACCTTTAAATTGCTGACAACTTTTTGGGGGCCGCGGTAGCCGAATTACCAGACCATTCGCCTCCCACCAAGGCGATCCGGGCTCGATTCCCAGCGGGGTCGGTCCCCAGATTTTCGCAAGTGGGAATCGAGCTGGACGATGCCGTTGGGCGGCGGGTTTTCTCGAGGATCTCCCGTTTCCCCCGCACCTTCATTCCGGTGCGGCTCCATACTCACATCATGTCATCCCTCATTAGCTGACCAAAATCTCTCAGTCTGACTGACAACTATTTGAACGTAAGGATAATCCAACATTTAAAAGTGAATTATTGGGAAGTATGAACTTAGTAATAAAAAGGTCCTCTTGTAGCGACTGTCTAGGACGCATAGTTTAAGTGCAAAACGCACGTGAAGTTTTGGCGTGGTGATACAGAGCCTAGCATGTAGGCTACACTGCGATCACGACAATGTGGTTTATTCCGCAGCGCCGCACAGGTTATGGTGGACATTCACTGTAAATATCACATACAATAGTTTAAATAACTTACATAACCGTAACCATCACTTCGGTCCTAGCTGAATTTGGGTTTTTAAAAAATGATAGGTGTACAAGTGAAACTATATAAGTATTTTGTTATGTTCGTTAAACTGTATAACAAAGTTCCAATGTTACACAAGACAGTTTTCATGCCCGTGTCAGCACAAATGATATTTTACAATAATGGAGATTGGTTAGGTAGTCTCTTCTCGGTACGTATTACGATTTACGTTAAAATGTGTTGTTTGTTAACACGTGCCCTTAACTCTTTCAGTATTAAACACACGCGCCATTAAAATAAATTGGTTTAAGATAAAGTTTTAACCTTAAATATAACTGAACAGTTTACGAGTGTTCATAAAAGATAGAAAAAATGTTTACTAAATGAACCTTTGCAGTGTGTAAAATAACACAGTGCTGCACTGCTTGTACCACACTGATGTGGCATTGTTTGAGTGGTGACTGACATTTAGGAAATCTGCATTAAATACCAGATAGACACGACACTAAGGTTGAATGATAAGGAAGGTAAGGAAAATATGTCGACATAGCACTAGATTACTGACATGAAATCACGTAACTGATATGACGTAATGTGAGGAGTATTTCGGATCCTGATATTTCACAAGATTACAGCAGGGCTGTTTCGGTACCGTTAAATCCAAACCATCCGTTCCTTTTGAAGTGGTAGAGCTTAAAATTCCATATTTTTCTTCTCTCTTTGCACGTTGCACAATTTTCAACACAACTTTCTGGCAGAGATAAACGCGCCTATCAATGCCATAGTCGTGAGTACTTTACAAATTTAAATGACTTGGTGATGACTGTCAGTTAATCTATTCCTGACGTCAATTTTAAACCAAAATTGCATTACGTATAACGTCATAAAGTAAACCAAATCCTTCGTCACACGCCCGCATATGTTTGAGTCACTGACTAGTTTGTGGTTCGTAGATTTGTATTTATCTTAAAAATAAGTAAGACTAAAACAATAAAATTTAAGACAGAATTTTCTTTGACGGCGTGTTGTGAAAATTACGTTTTTAATTTCCTACGTCCTCAATAATGTAATTTTTCCTTCTCAAGGCAGTATCAGTGTTAGTATCAACACTATTGGACAGTGTCTGACAACAATATCGGCTCTCCTACACTTTACAGTAGTGTCAGAATTACACAAACTGTTTAAATGTCTGACTTTGTGCATTGTACCGACGAGATATTCATTTCACTTGCACATTCGTCTTATTTTTTTAAGACACACACACACACACACCCAAATTCAGCCAGGAACAAAGTGATGGTTACGGTTATGTGAGTTATTTAAATTATGGTACGTGATATTTACAGTGAATGTCAACCATCATCCGTGCGGCGCTGCGGAATAAACCAGACATTCGTGTACGCAGGGTTGCCTATGCTCTAGGTTCTGTGTCTGAACGACAAAACTTCACGTGCGTTTTGCACGAAAACTATGAGGCCTAGACATTCGTTTCTTTTTTATTACTAAGTTTTCACACTACCCAATAATTCACTTTTAAATGTTGGATTACCGTTTCGTTAAAAAAAGTTGTCAGCAATTTAAGAGTGGCCACTCTTTTTATTTTCGTAAGGGTAGAAAGTATCAACTGACGTTTACAGTTGGTTTGTCGGCCATATTGTCATGAAGTAATATCGTGAGTTTGTGTCAGTTTACGTTGATAAGTGTTCGGTTTGTGGGGAAATCAAAGTTTTAAAATTTTATTTTCGAATGCGAATTACTCCCCTAATATTATAGTTACGTACAAAATGTCTTGCATATTTCCTGCTTTATTTTTCACAAGGAATCACCTGCCTGAGTTTGTCGGTGTTTGTTGTGAACATCCTGTAGTTGTGAGTAAGATACTTGTAATCTACTGATGTACTTTCTTAACACAATATGCATCAGAAAGCCGTGATGAATTGAAAACATCAAACCACTCATTAAAAGTTTTCACGAGATTGTTTGCTGTTTGGTTTAGCATAGCCAGTTATCAGCCTATTACTTTTTTCTTATCTTAAGAAGGGCAAAGATTTAGAAACTTAATTTAAAATAACGAGACTGATGGCTTTTTTTTTACTTGCACAGTCGAGACATCCTAATGGCATTGTGTTAGTTCAGGAGCTATTTTCATTACATTCTTTGAGTTATCAATTAACAGCTGCCCGTACTTCTTGTTTCCTTACAAAGAAACTCCTTTATCCAAAAAGTAATTTCTTTGAAGTTTTATTAAGTAAGGAAAGTCGGAAAATACAAAAATTATGTAAAGAAAAAATTTAATTTTCCACATTTTTGAAATGGATTAAAAAGTATAAACAACTTTGCCCTACGAAAATATTTGTAATATTTAAAACGAATAACGTGGGGCGCATGCAATGGGTAGTAGAGAGTAGCTGACGTTGAGAAAACTCACAAAACAGTTCATATAATATTTAGTGCAATAAAGGTTTTAGTTACTTAAGTAAACTATTCACGCATCAATTATCTATTGCATGCACCCCACGTTTTTAGTTTTAAATCTTGCAACTATTTTTATAGGATTAAATTATTTTATATTTTTAAGAACGTTTTAAAAACGTGGTAGGTATATTATTTTATTTAAATAATTAATTCCCTCTTTTTAGTCTTGCGTGTGTGAATTTCACAATCAACATTAAACAGGCTAAATTTGTATATTACAGATAAATAAACAGATAAAAGCGAGATAGTAAAAATATAGCAAAACGTTCCTGCTTTTGTCGTATGGATTTATAAATGCCGTCTTCACAGGAGTTATGCCTACTTTCTTTCAAACAGCCCTATTTCTCCCCCCCCCCCAATATAACTAACAACTGCTATAATTTTGAAGCCGCATTCTTCTAGTCTTACTGTTACTACTTTTAAAATATCTTTAGTCATGGGCTCATCGAAGTCATGTCTAAATAAACAGGCCTGTGTAGGTTTTTTTTTTTTCATTTTCCAAAAAAGCTACGGGCCATGACAACCTATGTATACTTCTGTGGGCCGACAACCTGTTCATTATTACGTTTAAAAGAAATTTTACTGATAATTTTAATCTCATCGAATACACTAAATTTTTTTTCGAAGGCAGTTATGTATGTGGTTTTATACTATTATTATTACAGCCTACACACTGAACAATTTGTAATTTTGTCGTAGTACGAAGCGAACACGCGCAAGGTTGTATTGTCTTGACCTAACTGGGGGTTGGCACTGTAGCGGAGTAAATGCCGCGTGACGTCATACCATATGGATCGCCTGATGGGGAAAGATGCACACGCCCCTACAGTCTACCTCATGTAACTTTTCCACATTTCGACATTTCTCTTCTGAGAAATGTGCCTGGAATTGATATTGTTTGGAGCTTTAAACCTACGTAGTTTCTTGGAAAAGCACGGTCCCTACAATTCTGTTTACAGATACACTCCTCAGAAGTGAATTGTCAAAATACGGAATAGCCTACTTACATGAGATGACTATACCTTGTATTTTTCCTAGTACCATGACTAAAAAACGGCCTTTTCAGATTGCCGTATACTTCAAAACTTAATAACCGGATGTATATGAAACTCAGATAGAAACGTTCACTAAACTTAGCTCTTGACTTCACACCGCTAAAATTACGTGGTCATCGCTTAAAATGACTCGAAGAAAATCTTGACGCGAGTTCAGCGCTTGGCTCGAAGTGGCGATGTGGCATTTGATGGCGCTTTTCAAGGTCGTCCTTACATCTCCGTCGCTTCTGAGCCTTTAACAGGGGGCGCCCTTAATCCTGAAGAACGTCATGTCATGAAACGTAGCTCTACCATGGTAAGGTAAGTGGGTTTAAGAGGAGTTCTTGCCGGTGTCAAATTTCCACCTTTGACGCGAGGGAACGGCGTAGCGATAAGAGCCAGTGTCCCATGTTTGACGAGCATATCGCCTCTATTCACAGCGCCAAACTGGCGTGCAAGATTTTCCTTGTAGACTTTTCCTACTGGACTTTAAGCGGTGACAACATTTAATTTTTGAACAGTATGAAGTAAAAGACCAACGCATGCCCCTCGCTTTGTATTTTACGAATTCAGGTATTATTTTCGGAGTTACAGCAGTCTAAATAAACCCCGTTTTTAGTAATTTTGAGAGGCCCGAAAATCATATTTTTAACAAGCGTACTGAATTTTTGAAAACATAGAAACATAGTTTCAAGTGTGTGTTATTTTCGTAGATAAACATAATATGAATAAGTTAAGCGGATTCGCGTAGAAAAGAATACGCGTGACACGCTGAACCGCCGTCCATGCGCCAGTCGAGTTCTCTTAACGTCTCGTCGACAGCAAGATCATTAGAGGCACTGACATACAACTTGATACAAGGACCGGAGTTGGGAGAGGAATCGGCCATGGCCTTTGTTAAGGAACCATCCCAGCATTCGCTGGAGCGATTTCGGGAAACCATCCCTACGGTGGAGAAGCGCCGGATCGCGAAGGGTAGGGGAAACGGTAGTACCCCGATAAAACCCTCCAGCTAATGGCAACGTCCGCTCCGTTTCCCACATGCGAAAACTCATGGGACAACCCCACCGTAATCTAACCCGAACTCCCTGATGCTATCCGCTGTGCCAACCACGAACCCCTGAGATCAATTTCGCGGAACGTATGGCCAGGGTTTCGAATCTCTATGACGTTTGTATCTGTCAGTTTCTCAGCAACGTCGCTGATTTTCACGTCATAAGGATCGCAAAAATTATTTCAAGACACACGTGACAGTTCCATGTGTATCGTCATCAAGAGAAGTCCTTAAGGGGACGACAGACGCTAGATGAGGGCCTCGCGGTTAGAGGCGATTATATGCGAGGTGAATGAGTAAGAGTCAGCCTTGCGGCCTCTATATTTAGTTTTGCAGCGGTTTCGAAAATATTTTTTGACGCAAATCAATTCATATATCGAAAATTCATTCTGGCAGTTTCGTAACTTATATATCACCGCTTGTATCTGAATTTTTGTGTTGCAATACACCAAACGGATTTTTAGATTTTTGCCCTTGAAATGTCAGATATTTTGTTGTCAAAATAAGCCAAATTTAAACAAAACAATTTTTTTGCTAGCAAACGGTACCTTATTTGAAAAAAAAAACGCTCTGGAAAAATTGTGTATTGTATGACTGTACATAGTCTCAAATTTTTTCAAAACATTTGGTTAAAAAATATTCGAGTTATTTGCAATTGTTTGACATAAATGAAAGATCGTGGCCTTACAGCCCGCGCGTTTCCATGTCCCTACATCGCTCGTATTCCAATGGCATGTAAGTTAGTTCTCCAATAATGTGCTATTATTGATTCCATTATGTACTTTCCTCCTTTACCTTCAGGACACTGAGCGCCGAAGTCATAAAGAGTACTATTTTAGCGAAGTCTACTGCTTTTTTTAAAATCACATGATAGGACTAAAGTACATCTTTGCGTCTACAGATAATAGCTTATTATCTTTCGTGGAAAATACCATAGTCCTAGGACAATAACATACGGAGGTACAAGATTATATGTAAAGTGAGCACTAAAAATTTAACCTTTGAAAACTATTACTAGCCATTACTACATATAATTCAATATTAACTCTAGTTACCTTACTGCTTGTATGGTTAGCAGCGAAATTACACAATATAGTTCCGAGTATATTCCTATTTAAATGCAACAATACTGAACCAAAATCTATCTAAATCAAAAAAATTTTATTTTATATAGTTAATGAACTGTTATTTATTAAACTGTTTCGATTCATACCGATTGCACAATTTAATTTACACGCGCTATTATTAAGTGACGGGTCCAGAGAGATGAGACATTTCCCGTTGTTAGCCGAACTCGCGGAAAGATACGAATTGGCTGAAAACAGAACTTTAGCAGGGCTGCTGTCGTGTGGATATTCTGATGTTATTCTGTGTTTCGCGTTGTGGCGGTGGTGCAGGGGTCAGAACACTCTAAATCTCTTTCACTGTGGCGTTCAAAGCTTAAAATAGTGAGTGATAGTCACCCTCTTGAATTTTTGTATTTTGTGTCATAATTTTTCTTCTGGGTACATTTTTGGAAGTTAAACGTAACTACGGAAATAATACATATTGATATAATTTTAGACACCACAAATCTTTATTTTCCGTTACTGTAGTTACAGATCGAATAGCAGTTAAAAAATTCTTATTTTTTTCTTAACTGCAATTCGATCTGTGACAACAGTAGCGGGAAACAACAATTTATGGTATCTAAAATTCTATAAATATGTATTATATTCTGTAGTTAAGTTAAAGTTCCAAAAATTTAGGCCTACTTAGAAAAAAGTTATGACACACAATACAAATATTCAAGATGGTGACTATCACTCATTCTGAAGGTCCTGGGCCCGAGCTATCTGAATAATTATTTTCAGACGCAACTAATAATAAATATTAAAATGTTAATAAAAAGAAAATTTATTTTGTGTTATTTTAATCTTACTGAATATTTTAGGGCTGTAGTCTCAATCGTACGTTCATAACTACATGCAATTAAGTTCAAGAGTCAGCAATTTAAACATTTATTACATTAAATCTTTGAGGTTCTGGGAATATTATCTACTTACCTTTTGAGTTTGTGTCATATCATCTTTGAGCTTGGCACGCAGATAAAATATTAGATAATGAGCGGTTATAGTGTATGGATTTAGTTATAGATCCGCACTGAATTACCCTTCTTCTTAGGAGAGATTTCTTTGTTAGCTTACGAATCACATATCCAGTATCGAGGCCTTTTTTTTTTTTTTTTTTGCGAAATACGTCGTAAGAGAAATATATAACTTGTACCATTTTCTGCAATTTTTATGTGTCAGCTAAATCTTTTATAGTTTTAGGAAGATACAGCGTGGACCAGAATTCATATGCCAAACTCTAAGACGGGATTGTTTATGTAAACTAAGGGAGCTTACATTGAACAACACTATTGTATGGTGAATATTAAGGGCGCTACATGACGTAGAAAACAAAATTTTGAAATACACTTTTCGAAAACTACTAGAAAGCATAAGAGATGGAGCCACCAACATTGGCAGAGAGCTTTAAGAATCGAAGCAAATATACCTGCTGAAATGTGGTTGACGCAACATTCTCCTCCACTGTTTTTGTAGGGGTTACCCAGCCTATTTGTGTAAGTAACTTTTAAATACAAAGAGGTAGTAACATATTCTATGGATATAATATTTATCGTGCAAAATGAAGGTGAAAGAACCTCTTGTGTTAATTCTCTCTGGTAAACCGTTTTCGAGAAAATCCGAATCAGAATATGAATGGGCAGAGGTAGACAATTCAGCGATTTTCTGAGCGATACTAATTGCAACATTGAATGTTCAAACTGTGTGCATTAACGAGATTTGGGTGACGTTATGACAACTAGTACGTGTTGTACGAACGATGCTGTAGGCTGCCAAATGACTTCGTTTTGTTTTTACCACAGCCGTAGAAGAACAGGTCTGGACACTCGCCTGGAAACTTGGCCTCCTTGTTGTTTCGTTGTAGTTCGTCAAGTTACCGAGAATATTGTGTTTTATTGGCGCTTCAGTTAGGGCGGTCGGACCCAAACTCCGCCCACTCCCACAATTTATCAAAACGTATGTTTTATCAATTTATGAAATACTTCCTTCGCTCGCAACTTTAAGAAAAGGCTCCAGCAACCTTTATTTACTTTACAAATTTAACAATAGAAAAAAGTGGGCGGAGTTTGAGTCCGACCGCCCGGATTACAGCGCCAAAAAGTACGACATTCTCGGTAACTTGACGAACTACAGCCAAACAACAAGGGGGTCAAGCAAAATACATTGGTAGATAGGCAAGTGTCCAGATCTGTTCTTCTACGACCGTGGTTTTTACGCAAAACTGTTGCTCAACCCATGTATCTACTAAATAACACACACTTGTAATAATATTAAAAAATGCAGCATTCTTATTAGAATCACGATTTTGGGGCACCACAAAAAAGCTGAAAACTGCGTTCTTTTTTACTGACGTCAGCAAAACCGCACAACTAGAATTAATATTAATAAAGACACGCAAATAGCCTACGTAAGCCAAAGTGATGAGGTATTTGATACTACCTACAAATAAAAGTGTAGATTCGTGACTCAAAGCGCCACTGAAAAATTAATACTAGAAAAGTTACTGTGCACCAATTTTTACGTCACGTGTAGCAAAGTTGGCCTAATCACATACCGGGTTTCGCGCCTCACAGGTGGGAAATCACATTCTCTGCATAAGCCTCTTAACAGAAATGTCTTGAGTGCTGATGATGTTGAAATAAGGTGGCGATGGAGCGGTGACGGAATGCAAGAGGAAGCGAATGACTTTTGAGAAAGACGCTGGCTAGCGGTAACTGCGGACACCAACCACTGACTTAATGGTTAGATTAAGAGAGATCACGTGCACAGAACAAGGAACAGAGCACACATAGGACCAATGCATGTGCGTTATTTATTAACACCAATACGAATTTACAATAAGTGTTCGAATTGCCGTCCCCCACTTCAACACACAACTAGCAAAGGCGGAGGAGGATGTTTTGGAATCGTACATAAATGTTTGGTAGAGTACGTACACAATCAAATGCGGCCATCACACTGCCACGAGATCTTCCTGGCTATAGTCATAAAAAGTCTTGTAAATCAGGGAGTTGACATGACCCCAATAAAATAAAAACAATTGAGTCTGGTCTGGAGATCGAGTTGACCAACGATTGGCCCTCCTCTGCCTATCCAGAAACCTGCTAAGGTGGTGTTACGATGGTGGTATATGGCAACAGAACCATGCGGTGGTCCTCATCGTGCTAGAACCACGTGGTGCAGCGAATTTCTCCAGCGATTCCGGCAATACATCCTATAGGAACGTTAAGTAATGGACTCCATTGAGGCGGTCAGGTAGCAAATTAGATCCCAACAAATGACGGCCTACGTGTTGTCACTGTAGCGCAGTTGGTTGCCCATTAGGTGCATGTGGTGGGGGTTTGTGATGCGCACAGATATGGCTGTTCCTCTCGCTACTGTACTCAGTTTAACCATTCAATGCTGCAATTAGTATGGCTCAGAAAGCCGTTGTATTGCCTACCTCTGCGGGGTTACACTGCCCATTCATATTTTGATTCGATTTTTCCTCGTAAACGGTTTACCGGATTGAATTAACACAAGTGGTACTTTCACCTCCATTTTGCGCAATAAGTAATTATATTCACAGAATATGTTACTACCGCTTCGTATTTAATTGTTACTTATACAAATAGGTTGAGTAACTCCTCCTACAACAGCAGTGAAGGGGAAACGTTGCGTCAACCACATTTCATCAGATTTATTTGCTCCAATACTTAGAAATTTGTGCCAATTTTGGTGGAGCCATCGCTTATACTTTCTAGTATTTTTCAGAAAGTGTATTTAAAAATTTGGTTTTCAACGTCATGCAGCTTCCTTAATATTCACCGCACAATAGTGTGGTTCAATGTAACCCCACCTTATTTTACATAAACAATCCCGTCAAGGAGTTTGGCACATGAATTCTGGTCCACGCTGTATATCTTACCTATAAAACTGCAAGGCAATTTTCAAACAAACTAGTTATATAGGTAGCACTTCACAGAGTATTGAATTCTACCAGTTAAAAACAACTTTCTTCCAACAATAATTATACGCTTTGGTTAAGATTTTCTATACAGGCATTCCTAATAAAGTTAAGATGGCATTTAGAACATTTTAAGACATTAGAAAGTTTCCATTACAGATGTTTAGTTCGATGTCTATACAAATCTTTAGATTTTGTCGTTATCTTTCCCATACACTCGAAATTTCTTTCTGATAAACGGAACGTACCGAAGAAACTAAAATATTTCAGTAACATGTTCATTGATTCACATCACATCCGGTATCCAAGAAGGGAAATAAATATTAACAGTTTATGCTTCGTAAACAAGTTGCAGAATTACAAAAAGGGCTACTACTGAATTTATCTTAAATTTCACAATAATAAGTAAGAACAGCCTCAGCTAAGCAGAGTATGTACTTCATGAAAGACGTGAGCGGGGTACTCTGTTCCGTATAACTTTAGTCAAATTTGAGAGCTACTTATGAGCAATTACTGTTAATATTTTATAATGTGTGACACAATGCAAGACAAAATTTGCAGTGTAAATGATTACATTGTAGAACTAATTATTTCTTGCCATGTGACACATATTTCAATACCATATAAAATTTACTTCCGATAAGTAGCAGTCAATTTCTACTAGTTATACGAAATAATGTATAGTGCCCGTAAAAGAAAAAATGAAATCCCAGCGTGTATTTCAAAAAGAGCGAAATGAAAATTGAAGAGCTTGTGACAGGCGATCGGCGAGTGCACGACAGTCGAGAGGGAAAATTTGTCGTCGAGAGAGATTTCTCTCGCAGACCAGCATCCGTCTGGAGCAGACTTGGCCCAAGGATGGGGGTAGGGGGGTGGCTGACAGGCCGTACCTTATTGGTAAGGGAAGGGCCGAGTATTGATCTCTTGCGAGGAGCTCACATGAGGGAGTGTGGAACATGGAGGAGGGGTGTGGACGCTGGACACTAACCCCCTTCGTTTCCCTCCATTCGCCCCTTGCCCCTACAGCAAGAGAGGGCTGGTGGAGACGCCACACTTTGCATGCCCTCATCCAGCGTGGAGGCGCCTTCCCCGCCCCTCCTCGCCCCGCCAACCCCCTACAACCCTCCCACGCCAAGCAGCCCCGCGCCCCTTCTCACTCCCTGGCAACCCGCGACGGCTTTAACAACGCTCTTAACGTGGTTACGACGAATTCTGTCCGCGCACCATCTCTCCAAACTCCCGCGTAACGGCGCTCTGCCCCCCCCCCCCCTTTCCGGCACAGTCCGTCAGGCACTTGTTTTAATTGGCGCGGAAATAATATAGCTGCGGGCATCACTTTTAAGGTTCGCCAAACAAAGTACTGACTCGCTGAAACCTCTGCGCCAGTGGCCTTGAAAAACAAACACAATGAGAGACATCCATAGGTGTAGCAGACCTTTCTCTCGACGAATTTTTGGACTTACTTACAAGTGTGAGAACTAACTGATAATCTTAAAGAGATTTCTCGTTAAATTGTCAGTCTTTACTGTTATTACGTAACAAACCAATGTGATTCAAAAGGTGAATATAAATAGAATCAGTAATTTGAGAAACACAACATATCACTTTCAAGAAAGATTTATTAAATAATGTTATACTAAAAATGTATATTTTTATGTATTTTCTAAATAAGATGATATTTTTAAAAAATTGGAATACGTGTCACGTCTGTGTTCGACATTTGAATTTCGCGCATTGCAGAGTAAATATCAATAAACCCTTGTTATGAAATTGTAACATGTGGTGTTTTTCAAATAACTAACTCAATTATAAATTAAAATTAAATAGAATTATTGTTCTTAAACCACGCCAATCTGAACGAAATAAGGTACTTCAAAATAATATTAATGTTCAAACTTCGAGGTTTCCAGTTTTAATCTTAGTTTTATGTGTAAGTTTACGGCAAAGTTAACGTTCATACAAAATGTACTGTCCTATGTTTATTCTGGTACAAAACAGGCGTTCGAAAGATATAATAAAATTTCAGCTAACAATATCAGCCTTTAATATCTGTCTTAGTTTAGTTGGCTAAGCTTTTGCAGACACCTTTTTGAAAAGGCAGGAGTAAAGCGAATCCCACGAAACCTTTCCCTTAAAGAAACTCACAGGTTGGTATCAGCTGTGATAAAATGAATCCTTCTCGGGTTAGAACTGTAAAAAATATGGTCAACCAAACAGGCAAGCATTAAAACATATGTCTTTTGTTGTAAAATAAAACAATATATTTCATACTTGATGTGTAAGTAAGTATTTTACTGTTGTGTGCTTGAATAAATAGCAACATTATTATTATAATAATATAAATGAAACATTTTATGGTGAAAGTAAGAATGCTGAGCAGCTTCGGGATTTCTTTGTGACTGAACGTTGGACACATTTTTGAATTTTTTTAATTGCAATTATTTCAGTTTTAGCTTATTTTCAACAATAAAAATAACAAAAACCTTAATTTGTGTAACTAAAAATTTATTCGTAATCAGCTGACTGTTTATGCCGTCACTGTAAATTAGATCATTTCCGCACCAAGGGCATGTTTCTAAGAACAGGGAACAGGAAAACTGTGACTTTGACATTCTCTTTTATAGTGTAATCTAATTTTTTTAAAAATTTGTGGAAAATCACCAATAAATTAATATCTAAAAGTTGGGCAGTGTTTGATGTAAGTGTAAATTCAGGATTGTGTTTCTATGAAGCACCTGTTTACTATGTAAAAAAAAAGTTTAAATAATAAAGACCAGTTTGTACGGCAAATTTTCCTACTGAGGGAGCTGGTGGTAAATGATCACACGGCAGGTTTATCGTGGCTGACATCCGTGTCCTGCGGGGATATTATCTCACCGTTCCGCAGTTTTATGATCATATCATTTGTATGTGAGCTGGCCACTCACCTTCGTGGTTTATTTATTGCAGCAGCGGTGAAACACTCGCCAAGCATTCGGGTTAAATTCTTAGATCCGGCCTTCCTGATTTTGGCTATCCAATTTCCAATAATGATCTTATAGTACAATTCCGGACTGGACTGAACTTGCACTGGATTCAATATGGAGCGAACTTAAAATGAAAGTGGCCTGAAATGTGCTTATAGTATAATTTTCTATCCAGATTGACATGTAAACATGGACTGAATCCGTGTCTAGAAACATCTTCACGTGACTGTAAAAAAAAAATAAGAGGAGAATATTTGCTAGACATTTTGTTTTGAATTAATTCGTCGAAATATTTATTTTGATTTGTTTGGCACTTTCAGTTATTTTTATAAAATGAAACAATTTTATTTAACTAGCCCAGGACTATTCTAATCTCCTACATAACCAAAGAAACGATTCAATATTGTGACTGCTTTGTTTGCGTTCAGTTCAGTCCGATGGGTGTTTAAAGAAAACGTTTCAATCCAGATTCTACACTCCAGTCCATCTGGCCGACTGTACAGGATTACTCACTCCCCTCCTACAGCATTCCAACAGGAAGGCGTTTAAAGTAAAATTTGAATAAAGATTCTTCAGTCCACTCATTGTTCAATCCGGATTGAGTTGTTACTCTAAACGTAGTACAAGATTTTCCCCGAAATAACTCCAGGCGAATGCTGCGATGCCCCCAACAATGCGCAGAGCTTCGACAGTTGCAAGATAATTCGAAAACTGCACAGCGTGCGAAAGTTAATTCTGTTTAAGAATATCCTACAAAAACGTCACACATGTGTATACCCATTTTTAGGTCACCCATGCATATCTGATATTTATTTTCACGTTACTGGAAATTGCGAGAATGTTTGTTTTTGTATGAAAATCTTGGCGCAAAGTTTTTAGAAGGCATGGCAGTGTACAATAAATTTTTATCTTTAATAATTCGACATGAAAGGATAGGGTTATCACTGAATGTCTCTTAGAGGAGAGACGTCGAGAAGTTCAGTGACTAGCGCCTAGAGGCTAGGGTGAGGCGCGATGCTCGTGCTGTGTCTCCCTTACCACTTCCGCACTTCTAAGCCTCGAACGCGTAAAATACGATCACACAGGCAGCGCCTTGTAACAGGTTCAAGTTGACTATTTTCCTTTTCTCTCCGTGTGCCTTTATCGCGCTCTACGGATTTACGTACGCATGTGGGAATCGTGCCGGACGATGCCTCTGGTCGGCGGGTTTTTTCTCTGGTTGAGTGAGAGATTTTTGGTAGCGCTTAACATGTACATCCTTAGCGCCGGTGAAGGGTGACGAGATGTGAGCATGGGGCAGCGTAGGAATGAAGGGGCGGAGGATTCATCCGGGAGTTCTCCGAGAAAGACCGTCGACCAACAGTGTCGTCCGGCACGATTCCCACGTGTTTTTCTCTGGGATTCACCGCTTCCCCGCCCCTTCATTCTGGCGCCGCTCCATACTCATCTCATGCCACCCCTCACCAGCGCTAAATATAATGTAAGAGGGCTTTACGTCTTGTCGACAGCGAGGTCATTAGAGACAGTGACACACAATTTGGTACAAGGACAGGAGTTAGGAGAGGAGTCGGCCATGGCCTTTGTTAAGGAACCATCCCAGCATTCGCCTTGAGCGATTTCGGTTAACCATGGAAAACCAAAAGCAGGATGATCGGAGACGGGGATCGAAACAGAGTCCTCCGAATTCGAGTCCAACGTGTTATCGTTGCGGCACTTCACTCGGTACCAGCGCTAAGGATCTCGATGTTAAGCACTGACCAAAACACACACACTCACACATACATATATATACATACACATATATATATATGTATATATATGTGTGTATATATATATATATTTAACATTCTCGTGTCACAGTGTTTGTTTCCATGCTCCTCCGAAACGGCTTAACCGATTTCAATGAAATTTTGTATATACATTCGGTAGGTTTGCGAATAGGTTTGTATCTATTTTTTTATACTTCTAAGTGCTATTGTTTAGCAAATATTTTTAGTTTAATAATTTTAGAACCCTGTCGATAACTGTGTAAGTGATAATTGATCAGTTATCCCCACGAGCTGATACCAGTCTATCCCCACCCGGTGTCGCTGCTCTATTATCATTATTTATTAATTTCTTTATTATTAGACCTCTTCCACTTACATACCACATCCTTACACACTTACAATAAGTTATTTATGTGGCAAAACAACGTTTATCGGGGCAGCTAGTGTATATATATATATATATATATATATATATATATATATATATATATATATATACACACACACACACACATGTCTTCTTTTTCCGTGCTACTCGAGGGCTCAAAAAACACCAAATAAATAAATGAAATATTTGCACACAAGCAACATCAAACTCACTGACGGTTTACTTCCGTAATAAATAAATAAAAACCCTCCAGTTTCAAACTGAAGGTATGGCAAATATAGGGATATACTGTTGAATAATGCGCTTAAATATTTGTTTGTATACAAACTTGATTGTTTATTTTTAAATGTAATGTTATCCAGATTAGGCAAATTCGCTTATAACTTCGTCATTTCTGTTTAAATAAATTATTTATTTGGGATTTGTGTAACGCAATTTAGTGTTCACTTGACTCAAGTTCAAGGTTTCCAAGAGAAATAAGAAAACATTGGTGAAATTTAAAAACTTTGATATTTTATATTAAACGCATTCAGAATAAAATGTTAAGCCTCCAAATAACAATATCAAAATATTTTTGACTGTGGTTTCACAACACTAAAAATTTAAATATAAAGGATGTAAACAGAACAGTACTTACTTCAAGTTACTTTTTGGCATTGAAAATGCGGTCACTGTTTGACGAACTAATATGTACATCCAGAAACGCTCAAGTACATTTACAATCGTTTTTCTCGCATTTCAGTATTCGTTTATCGTCCGCACTTTGTTAGAAAGCTGCGCCAAATCATTCTATTCTTTCTGACAGAACATTTCGAAGACAGAAAAACCATACAATTACATAGCGGTTCGTTTAATAAATGTTATTTCGAAACTAGAATAACAGTTAAGCAAAAATGTTAAGTTGAAAAAAAAATGTAGCGATGCATTTGCGTCCTGAAATAAAAAGTAAAATGGAGTTCTTTAAGAATTAATATACGTTTGATGGAGATGGTAAAAGAGTAGAAAACCTACTAATATAACATTTTTTTTTACAAATTATACAAAGAAAACACATTTTGATGGCAAGTGCAAGTTCTTCTTTTGACATTTGTACCTATGTATAATTACTCGTTTTTATTTACGTTCCCACTTTTTGGTAATGCGAAAAATGTGATTTAAAGTTCAACAATAAAAGCACACTTAACGAATTTCGTAAGCACACGCACGTAACCATTAATGACCAGCGGCATGCAGGTCCTGGACACGGGAGTGTTCGAGTTGCAGGTAGTTTTGTGGTCCGTAAGCAAGATACCCTCCATCGGTTTGCAGTACAACAATAATGTAAGGTAGTGCTTGAATCTTTTCTTCTTTCTGATCTTCCTCTCCTCTATGATGTTCCTCAACTTATCATTTTGCTTTGCACAACATTCGTTTGGTGTTACTCGTAAAAACGATGTCTTCTCCGTAATAAATAGTACCATCACGACTATACTACCTCACGGATCATCACAATTATATTCCTCGCGTCCCTTGTCAGTATTCTCGAGTCTTTGTCCAATTCTCGTGGAGGAAGCAGCCATACTTCTTGACGATCTTTGTCAATGAAAATGCTTGTCATGTCTAGTTCCACTCTTTCTTCCAGTGTTGCCCACAGACAATTGCAAATGTCTTCGGTATTCTGACATTCCAGTAACACATGTTGCATTAAGTCGTCAAAACCACTTTCATCACATTAATGGTGATGTCATCAATTTCATGGAATGCAAATTGGACTTTAAAGTTCTCATGTCCTGGATAATTGTACACTGTAGTGAATAAAATACACCATCTTATCTTGCGGGCGCTAAGATCCTTCTCTATTGGATAAAGTAGATTCTCCAGTAACACCCTTGTTAACATCAGAAAGGGCTTACTGGGTACAATTCAATAAGCCTTGTACACGTTTAGCAGTTCTGTTATCTGATCACTCATCAGTTTCCTTTTGTGCCAGCTAGCTCCGCGCGGTGGAATCACATTTTCACACTCTTAAGATTTGATAGCCTCGATACAGCCTTGTATTTCTTCCTAGAGTCTGAAAGTCAAAACCTCAACTAATCGTGAGTATCGACGTTATTCTCTGGAATACAACAATGACTTTCCTTACCATCTTCTAGACCTTCTTAAGAAACTTAGTTTGTCATCCATCACAACTTACAGGTACTTGTACTTCCGTCACATTCTGTATCAGAGACTTGTCCTCCCGAATTACTTAATGGAGTTGTAGTTTTCCTTTGATGGTAATCTTTTTGCCATTTTTAGAGAGAGAAACTTAGTTTAACTCTCTTCAATTCAAATCTGGAATTCTTAGATATCAACAAGAGCCTATCGTCTGAATAGCCAAGCAGTTTAGCATCCTCTAAAAATAGAATTTGCAGTAACCTTTTATAAAAAAGTTTGTTCCACAATGTTGATGTCAGAAAAGACAATTGTAGTTACTTCTTGGTCAATCCTTTCTGTACGCATATATGCCTAGTTTGACTCGTTAAAGAACTGTGGCCTAAAACAATGTTGTATATAATCGCAGTGCTTTTCTACTTTTTCAACTTAAACATTTCCTCCCCTCACTAGGCATTGTCAAATACGCCCGAAATGTCCAAGAAGATTGTTAATATACATTTGCCATGCAACTGCATATATGATCGTTGAACGATTCCTACAATGAGGGAGTATTATAAACTAAACTGTTTGTGGATATACGCCATTATGATCGAATGTCCACAAAAACAGTTACCGTAACTTTATAACTGCTTTTGTGAATCCGATCGTGCAATCCAGCATCGGTTCCAAGCCCTTTTTCGAAACCATAGTGATTGCTGTAACATATTCCTTCGGCCACGAATGCTCGATTAAACTTACCGTTAATCAATTTTTTCGTAGACTTTCCCCAACACTGTAAGTAGCGTTAGCAGTCTGCTAGACATTGGGTTTGGTGCGGGTCTTTGCAATTTGTCCAAGTAAAGGATTCTAAGGAGACGCATTTTCATTTTAGAGTCTTAACAAGTGATACTTTTTTCTTCATTCGGTCAAAAATCTGAACGATTTTAGCTTTAATTTCGTCTAATGCTGGAGCTATGTCATTTTTAATGGAGTGCATCATTTCCTTGAGTTCTTCGCTTGTTAAGTCAGGTGTGTTCTGCTCTCCACTGAGGACTTCCATTTCTGTTTTTTCCCTGCAGTATTCATTATCCTCCTCCTGGGAGTCATTTAGCAGAAACATTATACATTCCTCCAGGTCATTAATTCTTCTGTGAATTCTTACACTCTGTGGAGGTTCAATTTTCTTCATTCATCAGCTTCCAAAATAAAGACCATATGCACAGTGTTTTCATTGCTATTTTTTGTAGTGAATCCAAGACTGCTAAACATTCTTTTGGAGTATCCCCTGTTTCTGAAATTTATTCTCAGCAACTAGTTCTTTCTATACTTTGTTTGACTTCTGGCCCTGGGAGGTTGCCTTATAGTTTTTCCTTGTAGCTTTCCTGTTCCTTTAAATACAATTTGTCCACAAAAATTGTAGGTAGGTCAGACTGAACCTTTCTTTAGCGTTTCCGTAGATATCTATTTGACAATAACCACTAGTGATTTCGCCACTTTATCGGACTTCGAACGTCTTAATTAAGGTCATTATGTAGCCGTCATAATATACTCAAACGTACGTGGTCAAATTTCTACCAGCTAGATGTTTTGTGGCACTAATCGAGATTCGTGCTACGTATTATCCAATAAGAGTGGATTTATCTCAGATACGGTCAGGCTGAAGTCATTAACACTCTCTTCTGCGAGTTTCCAATGTTTTGACTGTTTCCTTTCTACTCTTATGTCGTTTTCTGAATATATATATATATCCGTGGACTGTGCTGTGAATACATTTTTTATTGGTACTCCACCTTCCTAATTTACAATTCCGTAGTCATTTGTCAGGATAAACTGGCTGACTTGTTCTCTAGTTTGACTCGCGGAGGATGAATGGCACAGCTCGAATTTGGCATTTATGTCGACGTCTGTTAGTTCATTGAACAAATATGTTGACTGTTCATGGCAATAAGTGAACGTTGTTGTATAGCACTGGTTATAATTTTTTAAACTAATTCGTATCTTTCATTACCCGTTAATTTAAACGTTGCACGCAGTGTTAAGAAACGAAAACAAAATGCCAAGCGTTAACTGAACTTAAAAAGTAACAGTGTACGCCGAGATAAATAATATTTTAAACAACGCTCTCGGCTGGAAGATTTTTAAAAGCGCTCAAGTGACAGTGAACAGCTTATACATTAGAGCCAGGGAGAGCGACAACAGTAGGCAGGAGGATACAGTGGCCAGAGACCTGCAGCTCTATCTCCTGGAGATGCTGGGCTCGCAGAGGCTGCAGGAACCCAGGGTGGCCACTGCCACGGCATGCAAATTCATCCCCCTCGGCTGAATCACCTTTGCGGGGAGGGCGAGGCCGCCGGGGGCAGGGAAGGGGAGCTCCGGGAAGCGTCAAAGGGTTGATGAGGAGGAAGGAGAGGGGAGTAATTGACGAAGTGACGGGGGAGGAGGAGGTAAGGAACGGGGGAGAAATGGAGGGAGAAAGTGAAAGTGAGCTGGATGGGAGGAAGGAGAGAGATGAGTGACCACAGCTCCATCGATCGGTTGCCCCCTGCGCTACACCTTACGGCGAGGGCGGCGTGCTCAAAGGCGCCGCGCCGGCCTCAGTCGCGATCAAAGGACGTGCCGTCCAGCGGACGAGGTTTACACGACCCCCGGTGGATACAGCGCCCAACTCCCTACTTTACTCGTCCACATTCCTTCTCCACAACTAAGCGCTCACAAACAAAACACAGCCCTCGAATAAAATCCCTTAAAATATAATTTCTTTATTCAATTACATTTTAAAAAAGACGAGCACTTAAATAAAATAAGGCAATACGGCGGTTTGTTCTACAGTGCCAAGTGCAGAAATTATTTCTTATTATTATTAAATTTAGTTTTAAGAGTGAATGGTATTTGCATCCTACGTCTTACTGTCGAACGCCTGCCGCCATCTTGAATTAATTAAAATTTGGCTATAATCTTATTTTAGACTAGGCAATGCAATGCAATGGTATAGCATCTGAATTGGTTGACTGAATAAATATTGAATTTATAGAATCCTATCATTAATTTGGCTTCTGGGATTACCCTAGTTGATTTTTTTAAGGAACGTATTTTCGGCAACCCAACAAGTTATGTTGTAACATTGAACCAAGCCGTTTTCTACCTTTTTTGTAGCCTAGTGTGCAAAAATACATTCTAAATACCAGTAATGACAAATATAAAGGCCACGCCCGGTAGTTTTACAGTTATTTTGAGTTATTTTGAAAATATGTTTTTTAACGCAACGCATTTTTCATGTTGAAGAACACATTGTTTTTTCACAATTATATCTCAATTTATACCTAAATTAGCACTTAACCTCATAGTTTTCCAGAGTTTTGCACCAATAGTTTCACCAATTTGGTTATGAAAACAAGACAATATCAAGCAACATAGTACTATGCGAAAGAACAGTGCATTACTTCGCAAAACGTCTACACAAAACTGTGCATGGTATGGCTGCTCTTAGTCTCGAATACTTTCAAATAATTCTGTTTAAAATAATTTTGATTTTTTTTTGCACCAACGTGATAATAACTACCTAGCAGGGCCTTAAATGAATTCTTAGATGCTGACGGTTTGAACACGTCAAGGGTGTTTAAGTGGGGAAAATTACAATTTTATATTTGTATGAAATAGCGGTAGTTTTATGTATGTTACTTGGGAGCACATTTTCCTCTTACGAAAAAAATTAAATTGAATAATTCAGATAGTATCTACATGTCGCGAGCTACTGCTTGAGGTATAAAACACTCACCACAAAAATATTTTGTATTAAAAAAAAGTCTACAATTTGTTAACTTTTAAATTAAAATGAGCAATTTTTTAAAATACAAAAATATTTTACTATGGATTTAAACATGCTTCAAGCCGTAGGCTGTGACATGCAGTTTTGATGTAATTTTTTTTTATTTCGTTATGTTTATTAGTTTTTATGTTTTGTATGAAGTAAAAGATTTTGACTTTGAAATTGCATTGTGGGAAAACTGGCTGAACTAATTTTTTTTTTTTTTTTTTTCGTAAAAGGAAAATGTACTCCTTAAGTAATGACTACAAAACTTACCCTACTTTATACAAATATCAAATTATGATTTTTCCCCACTTGAACGCCCTTACGGAACGGTGAAATCTACCAGTAAGGAAGCTGGAAGGCCCGGGGCTGCTGAAGCTGGCAGCAGGCTCTCTGCGGAGTGGGGCCTGCTTGGGTATTCTGAACACAGGGTGGGCCCGAATCGATGCAGCTGCAGCTTCGTTTTACGGGCACTTCGTCGGCTATGTGAACTGCATGCCGCCAGCTTCCCTCAGTCCTAAGCTCTCCGGCTCTGAACCCGCTGCAAAAACAAACAGCCACTCCTGGCATGTTCCTGCTTGCTACTGGCCTGGACACGTAAACGTGTAAGTCAAACACAACGTGGAACTCCAGTTACTGTTCAAATGATAAATAAACAAACGAAAGGAATTTGATTTGAGGGCACTTCCAATGTTCATCGATCTTTATAGCCACGAAAATGTGTTTATTATAAATTTGTATGGAAATAAATCAACGTCTTAATGTCACAGCTAAGTCATAAACCTGTAAAATAAATTAAACATAGAACTGTGCTCAACATAAAAAGGTCCGCACGACACTGGATTGCTGATAAACAGACAATGTGTGTTTGATGAATGTTTTAGGAATATAGACGAAATGATAATTATTAACAAACACCAAACCATCATTTAAGTAAACATTGTTATACCGGGAGAAAATTTCACAATGTGCTTAGCGAAACAGAGCAAGTTTAAATGTATTATTTAATGTATAAATGTCGGACACATTTTACCGTGCATGATGAATGACTAAATTTAGCATTCCTTAAGTCATTGTCAGATATATTCGCCAAAGTTTACCGATGTGTACATGCAAGCAAACTCAAATTTTTTTATTATATGTTCAATATTATTTCATGAAATAAGATAATCCTCTTTACAATCCTTAAACGCAAATCTTAATATACCTGTTGAACTGATGTAGTGAAAGATAACATACTTTCATACACCCTTAAACTTTGCACACCTAGCAGATAACTTAACTAGGTTTACCTGATTGGGTGTTAGTAGGTATACTGATTTACTGTAAGACTCTGTACTTGTAAACAAAACCTCCAAACTGTAAAAGAGGAATAAATGTTAGCTACTGAATTTTTAATATTAAGTTCGATAATATAGTTAAGTAAATATAGGCCTATGGAATGAACCTCCTAATTTACCTGTTAAGGGTGTTCAAGTGTAACAAATTCAAATTTTATATTTGTATGAAATAGTGTTAGTTTTGTAGACGTTACTGCAAATGACAACATTACCCCCTTATGGGAAAAAATAGTAAACTTAAGAGTTCTCGTAACGGCATGTCAAAGTAAAAATTTGCATGTTACGGCAGCATACACCCAGCGAAAACCAACGGACTCACTAAAATGAAATAGTTTACAGTGAAATTAGATGTTGCGGACTACACGTTAAAAGTTATAAAACCATTAAACAGCACATTTGTATTTTTCTACAAACTCCTGAAAGTAAAGGATTTCACATCGAAAATGAGCTACATCATCAGTACACTAAAATCAAAAACCATTTTTCCTCGATAAATATTTTGATTTTAGCAAATAACAGTATTTAATATGATTACAATGCTACCAAGTGCATAACTATGCGAACAGTTAGTTTGTTGTGGCGTATGTCGGCGATAACAAGTGTACAACCACTTCTACAACGTGACGATATGCCATGGTGAGGTATTAAGTTGCAGTTATAAGAAGAACTGACAGTTGCGGGATCCTGCTCCTTTTACACGATTTGGGCCGTTAAAAAAAATACGAGCGGGGTTATCTCATACCGAGTCCCCGCGCTCTACCGCGCGTATAGAGTGTTAATGAGATATGTTCGTCACATTAAAATATTAAAACTGATGTTGCTAGTGCAACGAATTTAATGAGCGCTTGAACGGTGAACTGCCGTAATGAAATGGAAGTGTGGCAAATGTTTTATATTATTTTATTAGTTTGGCTGTGTTGATATTATTGTAATACACGAGTCATTAACATTTCTGTATTTAATATGTTGTTTTAACATATATCAAATATAAAATTTAGCTTAGTTAAATTCTAAATATATTTTTAAAAACGTATTTATTAATTCAACAAAACATTTTAGTCTAGTAGAATCTGCAGTACAAGGCATGAATTCATGATATTTTCAAAGTAAAAAGGTGATTTCGAGTATTCAGTGACATCAGATTCTGCTATTAAAAATAATGGAGAAGAAAATTCGCTAATATAGAATAATACACTTTTTGTAGTTGTAGCAAAATTAGGTATATATTTATAATGACCAGAAAATTGTTTGTTGTGCACAATAATATTTTATAGTAACTAGTTAACCGTATGTGTGTCATTTCTTAGTATTTTGTTAACCTTTATGTGTGTCATTTCTTAGTAATTTTGTTTCCACAAAAATTACTTACGTACTACAAAACAGAAAAATATTCCATGAATTTTTGTCACTAAAAGTTTTTTTTTTTTTAAATTCTAATTGCTGAGGTATCTCCGTTCTTAACTATTTACATTTGACTCCCTTTCATACAGCTCAACAGCCCTTTCCCAGTACCCTACATAAACTGAATTCACTATTATCCCTGCTATTCACGTATTAGTTGTCTCTGCCAAGTATTGCATTGTGACACCAGGGACTTCGTTAAACGTAGTCTCCTAACTTTACTACAATAATTTTCTGCTGCGTAAATTTCCTCTTTCTTTCACACGATTGCATTACAATTAAGAGTCCTATACAGCAGGCGCTAGATGCCGCGTCTGAGGTACGGAAACAGGTAGGTGGTAAAGTCCAGACAACCTCATGATTCAACAACAATATCGCCTTTATGCGTTGTGCCCGAATATGGCGTGCAGTGTTTTGGTCGTTGGCGTTTTCTTATCGGAATTTAAGTGGTGACCCAGCTTTTTAACTTACGGAAACTGTATAGTAAAGTCAAGCGCTTGCTTCTATTTTAGTGCTACAACTCCGATTTGTAATTTTTACACGACAGCAGTCTGAAAAGAAAGCCGTTTTGGGCCGTTTTAAAGTGCCCAGAAAACGCGTTTCTAAGCATGATATCTAGAAAAAACGAAAGGAGAGAAGCATATTTTGAAATGTGTTTTATTTTCATAGTTAAAGATGTTGAACATGCGTTTCATAGTATTTCTTAAAAAAAAAAAAAAACTTTCTCCTAACACGTTGCAATTGTTCAAGCGTCAGAGCTCTTAAGAGGGCGCGGTACGCTAAAAGCTTTAATATATAACTGTATTTTCTTGAAGCCAATTTGCGAAAATTAAACAATAGCAATCCTAGACAATAGTTTTAGCCAACATTTCAAACAAAATTGTTTCCAATATTACGAACTTCTGAGGCACAATCTCTGACGCCGGAACCTCGTGCATTTAACTGCGGCGCAATATATCACGCGTAACGAATTAGTAATTCTGGATAAATATTTACTCTTAAAGTTGGCAAATACCATTACATATGATTGTCGTTGAGTATTTTATCCATATTGGCTTCGAAAAAAGCGTAGAAATCAATTGATGTTTTCAGCGTTTATTTATCTACCACGCACTCTTATAAGTTAGCCGCCCGCCCAGGCCGCCGAGCAATGTGCAGAGCTTCGACCGGCAGACATTTATTTAAAACTTCTCAACGTGCGTGACTGACGTCTTCTTAGGAACTGAGTTCAAAGAACGTTACGGTTTATATTCTCGTGACCGAAAATGACAAAAATCGATGTTTTCGGGCTCAGTTTAAGTGTGAAAATCTTTTTAGATTCATTTTATGCTATGAGACTGCAAATTTGCTACGTTTACGTCTAATTCTGTTTGCTGGCCTCCGTAGCAAAATCGGTTATGCACTAGTCTACGGAGCGAGGGGTCATGGGTTCGAGTCCTTGCTCGGACATGGATGTTGTGTCGACCTGTCATCTTATTTCACCCTCATCGGCTCTTAAGACCTCGTTGTTAGAGGATCGTACAACCCTATCACCTCACCTAATTCTGTTTTGCTTCGCGCTATTTTTTTTTCTCGGGCGATCAAAGCCAGTCGGTTTTTCGGAACTGAATCGAAAATTCTTGAGATCTACAGTTGCGGTATCTTCCCAGGCTACACTGCCCTTGCGCGAAGCCTCTCAAGTCAGCTGACGACCTGACGACTAATATTACTAGGGACAGGAAAATTTCGACAAATCAATTACCTGCAGGCTGGAATCCACTGTACTACGCATGCACAAGCCCCGCCTATTCGTTTATTGTCTGCTGTTCCACAGAGTAGTAGCTAGTGGACAAATAGACGGGGCTTGAGTATGCATAGGATAGTTCATTCTAACACGCAGTTCACTGAATTCGCGAAATTTTCCTGTCCCTACATATTACCCATTTAGTCCTTCCTTAAGGCCTCGCTCCCTAGTTTAGCAGTGGTTTCGAAAATATTTTTTTGTAACGCAAATTAATACATATATCAAAAAATCCTTTGGCAGTTTTAACACTTATATATCAATGTTTTTATATGAATTTTTCTGTTCCAATACACCAAACTGATTTTTAAATTTTTGCCCCCGAAATGGTACACATTTTGTTGTGAAAATAAGCCAAAATGAAGCAAAATATTTTTTTCTCGCAAACGGTACATTATTTAAAAAAGAAAAACTGTCTGTTAAAATTGTGTATCGTATGACTGTACACTGTCTCAAATTTTTTCAAAGCATTTGGTTAACAAATATTTCAGTTATTTGTAATTGTTTGAAATAAACGGGTGATCATGGCCTTAATCCTTAGACCAGGTAATCACGGCCAACACAAGAGATTTTTTCCGCCTATTGTCATCCACTGCCTTTATCCAGTACGTGTCTATCGTCCCCTTAAGTGCTTACACACAGTGATCGTTAGACGCGTGTTAATCCATTTTAGGTCCTTCGGCAATCTTTAAGGCGCCCGCATACTAGCCGTGTGTTTGTGTGAGTGAGGTACGGCGCCAAGGGCGATGCTGACCGGCTCATCTGGTGCGGTACCACCTCTAGCACAAGACACTGAAACGGCGTGCAATGGTACAGTAGATCACTCGCCTGACTGATACTTCCAGAGGTGACCGCATCTTTTTATTGGTGGAAAGAGTTAAGCAAAGTTAATTTCATTTTCCTAGAGTAGTTTCACACGAATACCGTGAGTAGTTTTTCAGATATAACAGGTTAAAAAACGGTTTTAAGCCATTTTGAGGATCTCCGAAATGATTTTTTGAATTGACGTGATGTTTTGAAAGTATATTCCCGTTATCGTTTGAAGTATATTTTCTTTTCGTGCATTTGACAAAATAAGCACGTGTGAAATAGTTTCGTAAAACACGTACTTGAGAACACGCTGCAACGCATTTTAAGAGCGTGGTAGGGGGCACACTGAAAGCTTATTTCTTCGTGTCCGAAAATGGCGAAACTTGGTAACTTTGAAGTCATTTTTTCTAGGTTTGATACTATTACTAATAATAATAATAATAATAATAATAATAATAATAATAATAATAATAATAATAATAATAATAATGGAGCAGAATCTTCTAACGGGTATAGGCGCAACCATGTACTGTACAGTACCTTCCGCTTAAATAATATCATAAAATGTTAGGGTCATGACGGACGATACCACAAAGGCAATCTCTCAGCGAACTCCATGGATGTTCGTTGACTTACGCCTAGAGGCTAGGGTGAGGCCTGATGTGCCTGCTGTGTCAATATTATCGCTTCCGCGCGTGTAGGCCTCGAATGCGCAAAATTCGTCCACCCAGCAGCCCTATTCTGTACGGCCGAAGAAAAGTCCCGTCATGAAGTAATTTGCTTTACTTCGGCTGTCGAAATATAGCGTTTCGTTTCTCGCGATCGATTCTGTACGCCACTGATTGCTTCTGACGCTATAATTTACTTCTGCGGAAAATGTTGCTTCTATGAGATACCTTCAATCGTTTTGCTTTGACGGTAATCGTAGGTTGGCTGCCCTTTTGTCCAAAAATTACTCTATTTATGATGAAATCGAGAAACATTTGCGATGCGTAAGTTTGCTACTTTCTTTTAGTTCGCTTAATCTATGGTTCTGCTTCGTTGCACGTGGCAGCAAGGAAGTAATGGATGGTTCAAAACTGGAGAGGAGAGTTGACTTTTCCCTAAATACACTACACACCTGTAGAAAAACTATTCATATGTTTATTGTGTAATTGGGATACAATCTCGCCCGAGTCTGTGAATTTAATGTTACGTGCGTGTTCGTTTGTAGTATTAAAAGTTTTGGTTCTAGGCAACCTCAGTCGTGACTTTTAACATATATACTTTCTTTTTTTACATCATTAATATATTTAGGGTGTCCGAGATAATCTGTATGGCACTCGCCAACAAATTGTTGGAGGGGGGGGGGACAAGGTATGATTTTTTAACATGCCATAACCTAGTTTTTTATTCGGGGCAAAACAGAATACATTTTTAAACACCAGTAGTTATGTTTGAGTGCTGTAGGCCTTTTAGATAGTTTAAAGAAAGAACCGCTTTGTATAAATAATGTATAGGTTTGTGTTTATAACAACATAGGCTTCATTGGCAAGTTGGAAGTTGACAATTTGAAGGTAGTGGATAGCAATTTAGTTAGGGCCTATAGTTTATGTATTCCAAATTATTAGGTTACTTCGATGAAACCTATACAAAATGCCACTGTTGAGTTCGTTGTATACCTATCTAATTATAGAAGGTTATTTTAATACCTTATTGTGGAGTTAAGGTAATGTTAAGTTAGATGGACACAATAAGTATAAGTAACTGTGTTTACGTTTGTTTGAATATTTAATCATTTTACTTCCACTGACATAAATTAGTTTAGTAGGCCAATTATCAGTGAATGCTATGCTAAGCTTGGTACCGTACTTTAGGTTAATTAAAAACAGTAATTCAATTATTGTGGGGTTAGGTTAGTATCAGGTTAAATGAACATACAAAATTTGTAGTTTTTCTCCACATTTTGACCTCTACAGACCCTACCACTACCACTTTGTATGTAGGTATCCTTTATTATTTTAGTGCACGAATTTTTCTCAAGCACTCATTTTAATTAACAAAATAACCTTATTTGTCATGACTATGCTTCAACATGAAAGGCAAACGATATCCTAGTGTATTGTAGTACATAATGTAGGCTTGCCTTCTCGTAATTCGTAGTCGTTGTCTTTCCACACGTTGCAGTAAAATTAACACATGTAGATGTAGGAAGGGATTGTCTATGTTTTCGAGCCAAAGAATGAGGTTATTCCACCTGAGTATATTCACCGCACACACAAGACTTTTAAATGTAACTTTTGACAAACCAAGGGTCTTTTTTCGTGAAAGCATACACTGCAGAGTTATTATATATCACCGTCTCAGCCAATGTAATTATTTATAACACTTATTAAACAACTTAACAAACTAATTCCGGGCTTTGCGCAGCCTCCGATACCCGTGCACATTTGCTTCAGTATTTTCCTTCATATCTGCTTCCGAGTAAACGAGTTCTAACGCAACTTGGCCGTACAGAATCACTTTCGTAGTAAACTCGAAGCTAAGGCAGTTTGCGCTTGAAGCAACATTACTTTGACCGTACAGAATAAGCCCGCAGGCGACCTCTTTATGGGTTTCAAATGCGTTGTAATGTGGCGGGGATATGATTTTTTAAAATTAAGTACTCAAATAGGGCCCATTGTACCAGTGTGCAAAAAGAAAACCCTTCGGACAATTACGGGATGCCAATGTTAAGACACCGAGCTTATTAAAAACACTGTTTCGAAGCCTTCAAACACAGCTGAGAACGGCCTTTTCAGACTTCCGTTGCTCAAAATGTACTATTCGGATGCACGTGGATCTCAGATAGAAACGTGAACTGAACTTTGCTACAGACACGTGTTCC
>PNEQ01102984.1:0-95073 GCA_003012365.1 Medauroidea extradentata
ACAAAAACCCTTGAAAATGTAAATTTTGGTACACGGTACCGGCCATTTTGTTCTGTAAAATCAAAATGAGGGCAGATAAAAATCAATAACTTTGGGTTTGAACTGTTGAAATATGTACATTATGTGTGACAAAATTTCAAATTTTTTCAAAATGGGTCAGCAACCACCCTTGGGTGATTTTCCATGGAATGACCCACAAATGGTCCATGTCCATTCAGACGGATCACATTTTAGACAATGATCTTTCGTTGGGAGGGAAATGCAGTGATGGGCTCAGAAATGTGCGCAGCCAGAACTTTCGGGCATATAAGCTGCAGTACAGATGATAATCACAAGGCTCTACTGGGGAAAATGGGTGTTGGGAAGGGATAGCCCTCGAGCAGGTACATGCCACATATGAAACAACAAATAAAGGACTTAGCCAATACATATATTACACAAAACCCCTGAAAACATAACACTTTGCTGTGAGATTAATACATGTCACTCAAGTAAAGTAATAGGTAGCAAAACCTGAATAAGAATATGCAAAAGGAACATTACGAAACGACAAAAGGTACACAAAGCACACAATAATAAAAACGGATTACAAAATCCAACGCTTTAAAACAGCAAGCAATGTAAAAACTTAAATCATATAACACACTTTAAATATAACACAGTAGCCAATCAACCATACATATTTCTAAACCTGGTGTTTAAAAATATATAGCCTAACATCTGAATGACTAACAGCATAGCACCATATGTTAATACACACACCAGGTATGTTCGCAAAAACTTAAAAATTACATAAGCAATTAGATTCACAGTTTCATAGCTTTGCAGTTAATTTGTGGTAGCCTAGATTGCTAAACATTAATTAGCAGGATCCAGTACACAAAAGGGAGAACAAACAACAAAGAGAAGGACAGCTCCCACAACACACAGAACACGTAAAATGACACACATAGCACACTATCACAAAACACCACTAACTAAATACCACATAAAATCCATACTACCCCACAACCGCATGCAATGCGCACAACTTGTATCTTGCTGTAGTCTTCAAAAACAAAACAATCGTATGATTCTCTGCAACAGAAATTAGAATCAATCAGTTATCCTCCTCGTCATCTGTTGCCATCTTAGGTGGTTGACATGGGCCTTGCGATAAGTTCGCCCGGGCGGGATCTTGCAGTAAGGTGGTATTTGGAACCAGCATTTTAGTAATAAAAAAGGGCCTGCATAAGGAAGTACTGTATGAGCTTACTAGAAGCATTGTTTGCACGCGATGGCAAAGCGAAGAAACAACAAAAAACCCTCTAACCCACCCTGAAATTGCTTGCGACACACTTGGTATTGACCCGATCCTGGGTCTTGTAATGGGCCTCAGTGAGATTGCCAAGAGTTTGGTGACTGAGAAGTTCACGCTGAGTGTCAGATAAGGAAAACTACAGGGATGGGACACCCCACACGTTCAACAGAGGGTGCTAAAAGTCTCTACCAAACAATATCTTGGCCAGTGAGTTCTTCGTAGCCCAGTGAGTAGCTGAATTGAAGCCAGTGTTGATTAAGTCCAATTCAACATTCCAATCATGCTGTTGTGAATGATAGAGAACGGACAAAGTCACATTCAAATTTCAATTAAACCTCTCAACCATATTACAACAAAGGTAATAAGGACTTGACGTTTAATGATTAAGAGCCCAATGAAAACACACATCCTTAAAAACTGTAGAGCAAAATACAGAGCGTTATCAGTCACAAGATTCGTGGGAGGCCCAAAGGTAGACCATACACATTTGGTCAATAGCCGTACAATCGTGGCACTCTTCGCATTGCGCATGGTAGTGAGGATCACGGACTTACTGAAGGTATCAAACAAAACCATAACATACACCTTTCCCTTCATAGAACGAGTCATAGGACCAATTACATCACAGTTCATGGTTTCCCATGCACCAGCAGCCTGATCCGTGGTGTACAACACAACCTTAGCGTTGTTCGGTGCTTTCGCTTGCTGACACAAGGTACAGTGACAAACTTTATCGCGCATATCCCGGTAAATCCCAGCCCAAAAATTGCGAACTCAGTTTAAGTAAAGTTCCCGCATGTCCCAATTGGCCTCCATACAGAGAGGTGTGAAAATAGTTATTAAGCTTACCTCTACAAGCCAATGGAATTAACAATTTTCTCACTTCATAGCGGTGTCCGACATAGTGCACCAAATCATCAATCACGCGGTACTTAAACTCTTCACCTTGCGCCACTCGAGCCACAATGTCTTGACATTCAGGGTCACTAACTTGAGCATCCTGGAGTCAGTTATAAAAGAAGGAATTTGTGGTAAATGCTACACAACGAGTGGAGAGCTCCTCGCGTTCACAATCATAATCTTCAGGGCAGTACATGCGGAAAAGCGCTTCCGCCACCACATTACTAGCTCCTGAGATATGTTTAATTACAAATTGAAACTTCAACAAATGAAACACCCACTGCCCAAGCTTACCAAAGTCATTAGCATGACCTAATAGCCATGAAACTGCCTGATTGTCGGTACACAGATCGAATTCAGCTGCACTAAAGAAGGACTCAAACTTCCTAGTGCCCTATGTACAAAAGCAAGAACTTCCTTTTCAAAGGCACTCAAACAACGCTCCGCCTCGGTCAGGGTACGGCAAAGGCCATCGGTGAAACCTTGCAGTCGCAACACTGACCGAGAGTGGTGCCTAAAGCAATACTCAAGGCATCCACATGCAATACGAACCGTCGATCGATGTGCAAGGGCCGGAGCGGAAGCTAAAGCAGCTTTAAGAGCAACAAAACTGCGCTCCTGTTCATCGCCCCAAACAAAAGATACATTTTTGTGTTTGTGCGCATTTAAAGGGGCAGCGAGCTCGGCGAAGATCGGGATAAATTGTGCATAGTATCCCAACAGATCTATAAAACGGGACACGCCCTTTACTGACTTTGGACGTGGAAAATTGTCGACCAGGCTCACTCCGACTCAGATCCATTACCAACTGTCCACCAGATACTACGTAACCAATGAGTTTCACAGACGGAGCAGCCTACGTCACCTTACTTGGATTCACAGTTAAATCTGCCTTACGTAAATGACGTAACACTTCACGAAGGTGTTCAAGATGTTCCTCAAAGGTGTTACTGTACACTATGATGTCATCTATGTAGTTATAGATGAACCGGAATTTGATGACAGACAACACACAAGACAACGCTTGCGTCCCAAAACAGACGCCCATCGGTATACGATTAAACTCGTATTGGGCCCACTGCTTTCAAAAGGCGGTATATTTACGACGATTGGGATGCAAAAGGCATTGGTGAAAACTCAAGTTCAGATAGATTATCGAGAAAACACTCGCCTTGCCTAAGTGCTGCAATGCGGAATCAACCGTAGTAGCAGGAAAGGGATCTAAATGGATTTTATGATTCACTCCAATCATGTTCGTGACAAATCGATGTCTGGGGCAGCTGCCTTTCTTCACAAGAAAGGCGGGCGATGCGTAATCAGAAATGGATGGAGAAATCACACCTTCTTGCAACAACTTATCAACAATGTTACGCATGATGGTTAACTTGTACGGATTATAATTGTTGTAAGGTAGCCTAACAGGGACGTCATCGGTCACGGAAAAGCGATAATGTAGTCCGTCACACTTACCGATCCTAGGCGTAATAACGTCCTGAAATTCCTCCAAAACAGCGGGCATCATCTGCTCCAGCCACACACTCTAACAGGGTCGGAGAGTGATTCACACATGAAACCAGAGGACAAGAAAACTTAGGGGCAAATTTTAAATACAAACAATGCACGTCAACATGCACCACAGCGTGAACATGTTTAAGAAAGTCAACCCCCAAAATAGCATCGGCAATTAAGTCAGACAAGACCCAAAACAGATATGTTCATGAAAACAAGTCTATTTTTACATGCAGATTAATTGCACAATCACAGAGCACCGTTCCACCTTTTGCGACGCACGTTGACATGATCACAGTACGATCAATACATGATGGCAAATGCAGATTCTTTTTTATCAACTCAGTCAAAATACCTTACGCACAAACGATTGCGAAGCCCTGGTGTCAACCAAAGCCGTATGATTTTCCCCATGACAGTCAAGTGACACTAAACAATCAGCCAGCGCAGTAAATAAACCCTCTCGTCCGCCTTTTGTCGTGCGATCCGGAAAGGTGGCATTTAGTTTCCCGAACAAGCAAACCTCAGATGTCTGGGCTTACTACAACGGAAACAAATCAATTGATCCTGCGAAACTCGCGGTTTCTTGCAACGCAAGGAAAGATGCCCCAGTTCAGCACATCTCACCTGACGAGTAGACTCTGACGATGATGTCGACTAAAAAGCTGAAGTGCTAATCAGCTAGCTGTTTGGCGCGATATGAGGCGTGGATAACGAGGCCAAGGGAGCAACATTCACGCCGGGGGTCCCAATAAATACACTATCCGCAGGCTGATGCCAACCTGCGCCACTAGGCGGAACCGGGCAAAAAGGGGGAAGCTACGGACTGATAAAATTCCCGTTCCACATTCAATTCCCATTGGATTCCCAGTGCCAACGAACGCAGATCGTTGTGCAATCCCGGGCTGGGACACACAAACCTATGCCTCCGAGCTTCTGGCGAAAGATGATCAAGTATGGATGCAATTAATTTAGCTTCAGAACGGGACATATTCATTGCCTGAGCATAATCCAACACATTCTGCACAAAATCTGGTTCCGTCTCATTCTGTCGTTGAAAATGGTTCACAAAAGTCTATAAGGCCCGACCAAATCGTTGGAGAACCTGCATGTGATAACAGCTTTGACTTAAATGCTTCATATGTCGCCTCATTTCGCGTCACTTCTCCCAACATAACTGCCGCATAACCTGAGACGCGAGCCGACAAATATGTCAAAAACAGGGATTCCGGAACACCGGAAAACAACCCGACCGTCTGGTCGACTAATACCAAAAAATTCAACACCCCCTTGGTTCAATAACACCCAAAACAGGAATATGGGACAAATTCACAGTTAGCATGGTCTGCGTCGCAGTAACTGGACCGTCAACAGACGCCTCACTCAAAGAGGCATATTCTACCTAACGCAATCAGTTTACATACAGCAAAGCACGAATTCTAAGAGCTGTTACGTCTTCACTATTTTCAAACTCCACACTTGCTTTTCGCAAATACTCCCGCAACTCCAGGTACCACATTGTGTTCACAAAACTAGCACTATCATTGGTGTGCACTATCTCAAAAAGACAACTACAAAAAGCGAGACAAAAATGCCATAGGCTACAAAAAATCGAAATGGGCATAATTTGAAGTCGCATCAACCACTCGGGAATCAAACCTGAGCAGAGTCATGCAGAATTTGTGCCTTCACCGGCACACTAACACACAGGTTTAATCCTGAAATATTAACACTCAAAATAAGAGAAAGCAGGTAAATGGATAACTAATTTATTTGAATTGCTCGCATAATTCGTGAAAAATCCAGCAGAAAACACATCTATTCAAATAGAAATTAATTTCCTGAAGGGCAGCAATCACCATCATACAGGAGTAAACATGAAACACAAATACCCAATAAAGTAGGGCCGTTACAGGTACCCTTTAAAACCAATGTCACCCATCTGCACTCCGTCGGTTACAAACCAAAGAAGAGAGGGAGCCGAATATTGCCGATGAGACCCGACAATGTCAGACACAACAGCCCGATCAATTCAAAGGTCCTTAGATACACACACACAGATTCCCATCCAGTTATAACACCTCAGTCTCTTCAAATAAAGTTCACAAGGGTGCTTAACTCCAAAATACTGGGTGCTTTACCACAACACCAGTTCACTGTAAATGTATCTCTTAATCATTGGGATCAACATATTTTGTAGGGGCTGATTATTTTACTTTTCTTTTAGTTTTATCACTTTCCTGTGAGAGTGGTGTTGAGTCTTCCCAAGTGATTTTGTGGCAATTTTCCAGTACTTTTTTAGCCAGTATTGATTTTTGAGTTTCACCTTTCGTGCATTTGTTGTGTGTTCTTTGATTCAGGTTGATAGAGCTCTGCTAGTTTCACCTATGGCCACATTTGCAGGGTATATGCACAGTTGTGGGTTTATAATTCTTTGTTGGGCGGTAAGAAGGACTTAAGTCTAATTACGTTTCATTGAGACTTGTACTTTTCTTGCAGCATTTAGTGAGGTTTAATAGGGCACACATCTCATTATATATACATGTAGCTTCACCCTTTTTGCCACTTTCAGTGTATAGTAAGAACAACACAAGTCTCATTATACTTTTGTATGACTTATGACCTTACCAACCACCAAAGAATTTTTCCCATCAATAATGGAAATTATTACCCTCTGCATTACCACAATATATTTCCAGTTCAAGGACAGTTTCTACATCAAACTGATGGCATGACAACTGGTTCTTTACTTGACCATTCATGGCAAATATGTTTATGGAAAACTTTGTGCAGGGATAAAATAGTGAATAGTAAAGGAAATGGGATGGAAACCGTTGAAGGACAGGAGGAGAATGGTCAGAATGTACAAGATGATGAATGGTGAGAATGGATGAGGAAGGTTGAAAGAAGCTTTTAAGGGCAGAGAACCAACAGTGAAAATATTCAGAAGGTGTGGAGGAGAACGGAGAGGGGTTGACAGTCTATACTTGTGAGGATGGTAAGGGAATGGAATGTTCTGCAGGAGGAGTTGGAGACAGTGAGGGGGTTTGAGAGGGTTCTGGAAGGTTAGTATTGTAGGTATGGAGAAGAGTCCACTCGCCACTGGGCGGCAGCCCAGTTGCTAGGGCAAACTTATTATTATTAATTAATGCATAATTCACAAAACTGTATTTTTCTTGATTGTGGCTTATTTAAATAAAATTAGTGGTATTTGTGTGCTAAAATGAGAAAAAATATGAGGTTTATTGCTACGGTATGAAAATATTAGGTACAAATTAGGATATATTTTTGGCAAAACAATGTAGAGATTCTTTGATATGAAAACTATGTTGCTTTGAAAAATATATCTTCAAAATCCCTGTAAAACGGCCAGGCTTGGCATTAACATAACTAAAGTAAATGTTGACAGGTCTGAAATCTGAAACTAATTATAACATGTTTGTTATAATGCAGTTTTAGTACCAAAAATTTCTACTGACATTGCATCAAACATGTAAGTTAAATCCAAACGACAGACAATTGTTTTCAATACAGTCAAAATTGTCTGAACTGAAGTGAAATGGTTCCCACCAAAGTCGGTCCCTGGATTTTCGCATGTGGGAATCGTACCGGGCGGTGCCACTGGTCGCCGGTTTTGCTAAGGGATCTCCCCTCGCCAGCGCTGAAGACCTTGATGTTAATCACTGACCAAAATCTCTCATTCACTCACTTATGTGAAATGTAGTTTCTTTAAGTTCATGTAAGTGCCTAGAAACAATGGCATGGAACACAACTTGAATTTGTGAAAGGGTGGGGGAGGAAGTGCAAGGAACAATTAGAAAGTGGGACGTAGAAAATGTTATACAAGGGTTGAAATATAATATGGCAACGGGTCCAGATTGTGTAGGAAATAGTACTCTCAAGTTTGATGGGGGAGAGTAGGTCAAATACCTAGAAGTTATATTTCACAGATTTCTTGGATGAGGGGAAGTTACAACAGGATTGAAAGGAAGCAGCAGTTGTCCCAATTTTTAAGTAATGGGAGGTTAGTTGGAGGCGGGCAGCTACAGACCAGTGAGTTTTACATTTAATACAGTGAAGTTATTGGAGAGATTGGTGGTCCAGTATGTAGTGCAGGTTATGAGCAGGTTATGAGCGAGAGGAACTGGTTGCAGGATGGTTACCTTAGTAGATCACCCTCCGGCCAACTTTTTCAACAAAACAGTGACAGATAGATAGGAGTGGTGCTACTCATAGCCTGTGTGGTTAAGCAATTAATCTGGCACTGCTACCACAGGGGCTACGTGGTCAAGTGGTCACATTGCTTGCCTCCAACTGAGGCAACCCGATTTCAATACTTGGTGGGGTCACGCCCAGTTTTTCAAACGTAGCAATCGTGCTGGATGATGCTGCAGGTCAGGGATTTTCCTTTTCCCAATACCTACATTCTGGTGCTACTTTATACACACATTGTTAACCACCCCTCCCATTCTTATCTATGGACTCTCGAAACCATAGCGATTCAGAACCACCAAAATCTCTTCTCTACACTGCTATTACATATGCAGGGGGAGTCCAGCAGGGTAGATGAGAAGCATTTATAAATGGTTTTCTTCCATTTATTTCACACATTAACACATACAAGAAAGGCTTGATGCATTGGCCTCCATTTTCCTTGCACAGTTTGCAGAGGTGTACCATGTTTTGCCAGATACGTCTAAATGACACCCTGCATGTCAGAAATATTGTCAGCTGCTGTGTCGATCTGTCCGACAGACAAGATCATCTTCAGTTTGCACCTGTATCTCATACATGTAACCCCACATCAGCCCCCAAAAGTAGAATTCCAACAGGTTGAGCTTGAGTGAATGTGCAGACCATGCAGTGGGTCCACCATTGCTGATCAGTCTGTCATGGAATGTAAGGTATATGCGGATGATATGCGCACAATGAACTGGGGGACCATCATGCTGTAACCACATCCTTGCTTGGCACATCCTCTTTTAACTTGGGCAGAGTTGTCTGTAGGGACACAAGATTCATCATGTGGCTGTCCAGGTGGCGTGGAAGTGGGTAGGGTCCCACAACACATCACCAATGATACCAGCCCACACGTTGACATTGAATAGCTGCTTTTGGCTGCGGGTTAAATGTGGCAAATGGATTAACATATGACGAGACATGGTTATCACACAAATTAAATATACCATCCTGTTGGAAGAAATCCTTGACAACAAAGAAAATATTTGTTGCAAAAACATGTACATCCAGTCCTGTGGTTGGTAGTTGGCAGGAACCATTCGGCGAAACAAAGTTGTCTTGGAAAGTTGTCTGGCCCCATGCTGTGCACCCTCTGTAAATTATATGGATGGAGCATCTGTTGGTGCAATACCCGCCCAACAGTATGCTGACTGATGTTCAGTCTTTTGGCTACAGTGCACATACTGATGGATTGTTTTCAACTATGTGAAGCACTTGTTATTTGGTACGTACTGTTTGTACATTGCACATATGCCCAGCATCCAGCCTTGCCCTATCCATTTAGCCAATCTCCTGCAAATGGCAGTACAGTGCATCAGATGTAATATGATGAAGCTGGTTTCTGTTCAGATATTACTCTCTGTGCAGGTGTTGCTACTCATGCATTCCTCCACTTCACCATAAAGCAAGATGTATGTCAGCAAGTTTGAGCCTCAAATAGCATTCCATAACAACACATAGCGTGACTTACACCTTCAGAAACTTGAACTTAACTGGTGATATCCAGCACTGTTCGATAACATGCTCAAATGTCACATGCACCGCAGTCAACTTCACAGCATGCCATTCTGAGTGTAAAAGGCATACTACAAAGGTAGCATGCTTGCAAAGGCGATGGCTTACACCACTGACACCCTTCCCCCGCCCCCTTCTTTCCTACTGCACTAACGGTCACATATTTCCGAACACTTTTCGCCAGAGGGTGTTTTACGTATGCTAAAATTGTTTTTGCACATGCTCCCTGCCGGGAATTGAACACTCGTAGCCTATGTAGGAGGCACATGATGTGGCAGCTTGACCACTGTGGCCCTTGTGGCAGGAGTGTCAGATTAGTTGCATAATCACACAGGCATTGGGTAACGTCATTCCTATCTACCTTTAGATACTTCAGTCACTATTTTTGGGGAAAAGGTTGGCCAGAGAGTGTTTAACTAAGGCAACTCTTTTTTGTTTAACCCACAGTCGTTCATAAACAGACCTCAAACCATATTACAATATTGCAGTTACAAAATGCCATATTAATACAATCCTGCCTACTCAATTTTACTAGGAAGGGGTTTTATTACTACCAATTTTATGTTGTCAGGAAAACCATTCATCTTATCCTTCAAGATGTATCCATATGCTTTTTGCTATATCTTTAGTAGTTTTTGATAGTCTTACTGCAATCAATTCTGGACATCCATTTTTACATGTTCGTTATTTCTTTACTGTACTTATTCACTAATCTATTAATCAATTCATGTGTGCCGCCGTAATAAGTTGATGCACGTCGTTAATAAGATGTTGCCCCGACTTCGCTAACAAGATTTAAACATTTTGGGTGTCTCGTTAACCGCCCCCTAAAAAAATGTATTGAATTTCTGAAAGTCTGTCGCAGTGCTTTCGCTAGGTAGTACTGTGTTTACTCTCATAGTGGTCGCCACCGCATGATGTCCGCATCCTTATAATGTGCATAAAATTAATTTAAGGAAACTGGCATAATAGCTGCTCAGGTTTTTTCAGCGGATTCCGCATATGAATGGATTACCAATATCCATTTTTTGTTTCTTGCTAACCCCGAAATATCTTCATTTATTTATGGAGAAAAAGGCATGCGTTATACGAGTAAGTATTGATAAATGTGTACATTACGTTTTATTTGTAACAATTACAGTCCCAGATGAATGGATTAACAAGATAGTTACAGAACAGTTTTTGTACTTGCAAACACCTTATAATGCCTGCACACTTTTTTGGGCTGAAAATTTGGTGAAACATCCGGTATTATGCGACTGTACAGGATCTTCAGGAATGTGGTCATAAATCACATGGGTGGTAGATGACGTGAAAAGAAACCTTATTTGTTGGAGAATATTTGTCTGGAAATGGCACCCTGCAAAGGTGCAGGGACAATCTCAAGTGCACAAATTTGAAAAGCATGCTCCAAGGCACGAGTCCCATAGTTGAGAGGGTGAACTATAGCAACCACATTTAAAACAAAATGCCAGGACAAATGCGGGTGGGAGGTTTTTTTCATGTGCAGTGTGAGTGTGTCAAACAAGGCACATCTTTACAACAGATGTTTGATATTCCACCCTCCTGCCTCATCACATGCTTTATGATGCCGAAGCATGTTGTCTCAAACACTTTGAAACACTTGTGGTGTCTCATGCAGTTGTTTGCAAGCCGCCGTAATATGTTGTAAGTCCAACTCTATCTCAACCGGCATCAAGTAGACGTGGCTCTTAATGTGGTCTCATAGCAAATAATTGAGAGGGTTTAAGTCCAGCAAACGAGGCGACCAGACCACCACGTCCTACACACCATTCAGGAAAGGTGTCATTTAGATATTGTTGCACATCACATGTGTAGTGGGCTGGGGCACCGTCGTGCAGAAACAAGATGTTGAACTTCACGGCTAGTTGCACATCATCTAGCAAATCCGGGAGGATGTGTTGCATAAAATTGAGGTACACATTACCTTTGAGTCGCTGGGGTAGGACATGTGATCCAATTAAACTGTTGTGAACAATTCCTGCCCACACATTTACTTGAATCCGCTGTTAGCATGCTGCATTGTGCACTACATGTGGATTCTCGTCACTCCACATGTGGCTGTTTCTGCTGGTAAACATTGCAGTGTTGCACGAATACACTGTTGCACTGAAATGAGGGTTTTTAGTTTGTTGTACGATAAACCACTGACAAAACACAATTCGTTTTGGGAGGTCTGCTGGCTCCAACGTCTGCACTGGTTGATGATGGTAAGGATGCAACAGCTGTTTGTGGAAAACCTGGCACACAGTTTTCTGACCAGCACCCATGTTGTGTGCTATATTAATGGGTGTTTGGCCACATGTTCCTCGAAATATGGCATATGCTCACCTCACATTCAGTTTGACACTGTTTCTCTCATCTTGTCTGATGTCATGTGGCTATTGTAATCCCCAAATCCTGAGATTGTGATAGTTGACAACTTGACATGCACGGACACATGAATTGTGGCCTCATGAGAAAACAGAATGCATTCCAGGAATTTTTTGCCATCTGCTATTCTAGCCAGCATATCTACTGCAAAGCGCACACGGCTTGATTTGTCTGCATCCTTCAATGCCTGAACAATGTGCACTTTGTATGCATAAAGTTTCAGGTGTTACGTGGCGCTTTGTGGATTGTGTCTGCAGCTCCCTCGATGCACGACGTGTGAATTTTCAGGGACTCTTAAGGAACGTTGCGCGGATCGTCTCGAGTTTTGTTGCACTGATAGATTGCATGAATCTCTTATACCACTGTTTACTTTCTCGTCATGATGGTGCTTCATACCCCTTCTCTACACCCTACTAAAGTTTGATTGAACCTGGATCAGTGATTTTTTTTACCACTCCACACAACAGGTTTCTCAGCCTTATGTATCCTACAGTTCAGTTGTCAGTGCTCACAGATAAATGAAGGGTACGTGTACCCAAAGAACCAAAACCGAGTAGTCTCGGGAACCACGGACCATAACAGTCGGGAGTGTGGCCCATATTTAAAAATTATTTCAAATTCTGCTCTACGAAAAATAAAGTAAGAGATACCATCAAAGTAGGCAAATTAAACTAATACACTACCGTGTCAGGCTAGTCCGATTAAACTACCATCTCAAGGTAATTCTGCTGCTACTGATACTAACAATAAGAGCAATATCTCCCTCACCAGCCTTACCCTTAGGTGTCAGAAGCAGATGTGGTGGATTATTCTTCTGATGGCAGTGATGCCTTAAGTTTATTTAAACATGTTTTAAGTAGACACAAGGGTTAATAATGAAGTAAAGACCACTCTCTCTTTCTCATCTACAGTGTCCCTCCCCCAATGGAATTGCTGAGGTTACTTCAGCTGACATTTTATGTTCTGTGTCGTCAAGAAACACACTGTCGGCCGACAAATTATGTCTTCTTACGAGGTTACACATTTTACTGCGCAGATTACACAGCTGTGGATAGTGTGTACTGTGGTGTGTGTTACTGTCAGTGATGCAATCTATCATGCAGCTGCAGCCCTTGTTACAAGACTGCAAGCCATAACAGTCTGGGCGTATCTCAGCACAAATTTTTAACAATTTGTTACGTGTACATACCACAAACACAAAGTTTTCACTTTGCTGATTTGGAGGATCTCGCATCCCAGCTCCCAGCTCCCTTTATTCTAGTTGGAACCTGAATGCAACCTGAATACTCACAATGAGCTGTGGGGATCTTCTTATCCGGATGGCAGAGGTCATGTAGTTGAGTCTCTGCTCACCAATACTAACTTGATCACATTAAACACTAATTCTCCTACACACTTTACTTCTCATACTAGCACCACTTCTTGTATTAATTTGCCCATTTGCAGCTCAGCTCTGGTATTCCAATTTAATTGGTGTGTCTACCCAGATCTCTAAAGTAGTGACCATTATTCAGTTGTTAAAACTATGTTTCTGATACTGTCCCACCCCTTTCTGCTCTGTGGGTAATTAAAAAAGCAAGCTGCGAATGCTACAGACAGTCACTTCACTTTACTGCGGACCAACCTCGTGAAGAGGACGTGGCAGTCTCCTCTTTTGTTGTAGCTGTGGTGTCACCAGCAGAGTTTGCCATCCCAAATTCATCCTCTCGTTGACATATTCATGTGTCCTGGTGGAATGAATAGTGCAAGGATGCAATGTGTGCCCGGCGAGGAGCGCTTCACAGGTTTACATTGCATCTCACTCAGGCAAATTTAGAATTGTTTTACATCACCAGGGCACAAGCTAGGGGCATCTTATGAGAAAGTAAAGGAAAGCCTTGTATGGTCTTTCCATCATCTATTACAGTGCATACTATCAGTATATATATTTGGGATAATGTGAGAAAGATATGTGGCCAAACCTTTAGTATAAATATTCCCTTCCTTCGGCGTAATGATGCCGTCATTACGTGTGCCAAAGACATGCAACATATTGAGGCATAAATTTTATCAGCATTCTATCAGCAACCGATACCTGCCCTGATTTCGGGCTCTAAAGACACAACGTGTAGAGCAGGATTTTAACTTCAGTCTTTCACGGGGAGAGGGCTATCATCAGCCATTCTCTCTTAGTGAACTCTAGAGATACCCCTCCCACTCGAAACACACTTCTTCTGGCACTGATGGTATTCATTATGCAATGCTACAAAACCAGCCACTTAAAGGAAAAAGCAAATTACTCTGGATTTCTAATCTCATATGGCAATCCAGATGCTTTCCTTCCCAATGGAGGCCCCACACTGATACAGTACGTTTATTCTTCGGGAGTTCGTTCCGGAAAATGGGGTGCCTCAGGGTAGCATTTTGAGTGTTACCCATTTCGCTGTAGCGATAAACAGTATTATATATGTTGTTTGGTCCCCTGTGCATTGTTCTCTTCATGTGGATGATTTTGTGGTATATGGTCATTCATCCACTCTGCGTGTTGCGGATTGTCAGATCCAGTTGGCTGTCCACTGCTTTACTGATTGGGCAGATGACTGTGGTTTCCACTTCTCAACAATGAAAACACAGGTTGTTCATGTTTGCAGTAAATGTGAAGTTTTACCCTCTCACGAAGTATCCTTATACGGGAATGTGGTACCTGTTTTGGACTATATTAAGTTCCTAGGCCTTGTTTTTGATTCAAAGCTTTCCTGGTGGCATCATGTGAAACCTCAAAAAACACTATGTTTGTGGGACATAGCTGTTTGAAAGATGCTTAGTGGACATAATTTGGTGGTGGACATGGAGACTTCTCCATCTGTACAGAACTCTCGTTCGTAGCAAGCTGATTTTGACAGTCCTGTTTACTCCTCAGCATGATTGTCTGTGCTGGAATTGCTAAATTCCATTTACCATGCCAGTATCTGTATAGTGACTTTTTTTTAAAGCTGTACCTGAGTGAGATTTCCAATCAACCATTGGTACAATACACAATAAAAAATTTTTCATACCATTCCTTAAGGTTATTACATCTTCCCTGGACCCATTAGTACATCATATTTTCCTCAGTTGTTTACTAATATACATAGTTTGGACATTATTTCAAGTATCTCCAAAGTATAACACAACATACTATACACAATGTTTTTATTTTGATAGCAACAAAGATAGTTATTTTAAAAGTTTGGGCTTCTGCCAAAAACTAAACACTATCACTTACACTGGTACTATTTAGATTTTGCAATAAATTATACTATTCTTACATTAAATCACACAATAAACTTCATTAGTCTTGAATGAAGTTACAATATTGTACTAGAACATTGAATCACACAATAAACTACATTAGTCTCTAATGAAGTAAAAATATTATACTCGATTTTCATTTACACAGCCATCTCATTGTAGCAACAACACTAGTTACAATATGAAAACACCTTATAACCTCTTTTAGTCAGTTCCGCTACACCACCCACACAATATACCACCTCCAACGAACAACACCTTAATGTTTGTTATAACCAAACACTTTGTATAAAAATATTAATTTTATCACAAACTAAGCAATCTTAAAAAATTTTTTCAGTTTAATACTTTATCTTGAAATTTAACATCACTAACAACCTCAACAGTTCTTAAAAACTTATTCCATTTGATACTGTATATTAAAACATTATTCTCATCAGTGCACCACTACTTTTAAAAACTTCTTTAATTTTTTTGTCTTGAAATATTGTTCCATCATTATCAACTCCTCACCTCTTAAAATAAACACTCCCTAAAAGCTTTTGAACTACTTTTGTATGAGAATACTAGTCTTACTACAAACATTTTCAAAACAAATCCCACTCGTATCCTTTACCAACTCTCAGTGACGCTTGAAAATCTCTTTTAAACCACAATTTTATAAAAAAAAATATTAATGTTCTATATTTTATCTTTGCAATGAACTTATTTTCTCATTATACTCTAATTATTTCACGATTTTCCAAGAAATAGCTCCTACATTAGAGAAAAATGTGTGACATATTTTATCAGTAGCTTCCTAAATTAAATTTACAGGCACATATATTTCAGCTTACACAGACAACACTTCAAAAGGGTTAGTTTACCATAACATCCTCCAATATTATTCAAATATTTTTGCACAATCCCTACTACAGTCCTTTAGTCAGATTCAAGTAAGGTATACTACACACCTCTTCCTTACCTTGTACTCCCTAGATACCACAGTCAATACTACACTAATATGTCTTGCTTAAACCCTTTATTACATAATTTCTCTAACTGCAGGTCTGTTTTCACCTGGTCTGCTACTCTCCTTGTCTCTTGTCCTGAAGTATTACTTCCCAATTTCCATAATTCTCGACACCCCTTTCCTCTTCTTAGTTGAGCTTGGCTGAATGGTTGGCCAGACCCTGTTGCAAAATTGTAATTACTTAGTTTTTTCACCAAGTTTACATTTACTTGTTCATCATTTTTTTGACCCCTTACTTTGTTCCTGATTAGGGTTTCACACTGACACATTGCACTTTTCACTAATACACTTTAAAGTCAATTCAATATTCTGCTGTCCCCCAAACTCAAATAATTCCTGCTACTCTTATGTTCAGCCCGAGTATTCTTTAACAACTGTTCTAATTTTTTAGTAATTTTGTCCTGCTAGAGTCCTAACCAAACAACTTGTGATGATTTTCTTCCTTGCACTTACCTTGTTATCTACTTTCTGTATGCCTACCTTATCTTTACACCTCACAACCATGTGTCCAGTCCTCTTTAATTTTGGCAAATTTTATGTTAACCTCAATCTTGAATTTTTCTAACCAATGCCTCAGCTTCTGCCAGTTTCTTAGTAAGTTCTGGTTGCATTTCTAACATTAATTGTAACTCATTAATGCTCTTCAAAATGTTTCAAGCCTGTGGTACTGAAATACCCCCATTAGGGTGGGCTAAAAAAATTAACTTTTTTTTCGAAGTGCTATAGTGTGGAAAATTTGCCTCCTATAGTAATAAGAAAAACTGGGTAAAGAAATAAAAAATTTGTTTATGTCTTCCGATCGTGCGCCGATGCCAAAGTTCATAAAATAAAGACAAAATTTAATGTTTTTGTTTATTTTTCAAATATAAGATAAACTTTTTTTCCGAACTGCTATAGTGTGGAAAAGTTTCCTCTTATAATAATAAGAAAAAACGTGTAATGAAATAAAAATAGGTTGATATCGTCCAGTTGCGTATAGATGCCAAATTTTATAGAAATAAACAAAATTCAAAGTATTTTATGTATTTTTTAATTTCTGTGATTAACACTAAATAGTTTACACTGTCTGTATGTTATGATTGAATAAAGTAAAATCATTAAAAATATTATTAACATCTCAATATTTATCGGGTGTCCAAAATTTGAAAAAATGGGAATTTACCAAATTGTTCAAGTTTCATTGTGCAGCTCTTCGCCCGTTCTGTCTTAACAAAATGACCCATAACTCACCACGAGCATGTGGCTGGTCATTGAGTTCCACCCACACCCTACCCAGCCAACGATCCGAAATATGGGACTACGTATTTACATTTTATTTTACAATTTTATAACTATTTACAAACATTTGCTAGGATTGATTCAGTGATTGAAGGTTATTTTTACAGTATCATTTAATCAGTAGTATGTATACATTTAAAGTATGACTTTTGTGAGAAATCGGACATAACTGATCGTGAAAATAGTGTATATTTGATCTTCCGTCTTGCTGCATAGCCACATACTTTAGTTGAGGCTTCAGTCAAAAGTTTGACACATCTCTCAAATGCTTGTGTATGACAGGGAAACCTTTTGATCTCTCTGATGGGTTTAGTGTTTGAATAAATAATCAATTTAATATCATCATACACCTCTCGTAGTATTGGGGAGGATATACCACACAAGTACTCCAGTCAATGATGTCAATATAATCGGTGGCATCAAAGTTTATCTTAGGTGGCAAAAAGTTTCTAATAGTTTTTCCTTTAGAGGTGACTTGTCTTGCATTTAAAATTCTCCTATAGCGAAGATCCCGAATGTGTTTTCTTGCATCAACAGTCATAGTCAACAGTGAATTTTCAGTGTGCAAAGAATGCTTTGCATTCAATTGCAGGATCAGCAACTTGAAGTAGGTCTTCAGATAAATACTGCTAAGTTTGAATGGTTAGATATACATGTTTTGGGCCATCAGTAAAATGATCATTCAGTGATTTTGTTGAACAACACAGGCATGTATGATTTCAAGATGAATGGATGGTTGGTTGGATAGGGTGTGGGGGGCACTTAGATATGCAGCCATCTCCTCGGGGTGAGTTATGGGTCATTTTGCTCAGACAAAACGGGTGAAGAGCTGCACAATGAAATTTGAAAAATTTGGTAAATTCCAATTTTTTAAATTTTGTACACCCGATAAATATTGAGGTGTTAATAATATTTTTAATGATTTTACTTGATTCAGTCATAGCATAAAGACAGTGTAAACTATTTTGTGTTAAAAATACGTAAAATATTTAGAATTTCATTTATTTCTATAAAATTTAACATTGATGCGTGACGGGAAGATATCAACCAATTTTTATTTCTCTACACAGTTTTTCTTCGTATTATAAGAGGAAACTTTTCCACACGATAGCAGTTCGGAAAAAAGTTTATCTTATATTTGAAAAATAATCAAAAATATTAAAATTGGTCCTTTTTTTATGAACTTTGGCATCGATGCACAATCGAAAGACATCAACTGATTTTTATTTCTTTATGCAGTTTTTCTTTTTATTGTAGGAGGAAACTTTTCCGCACTATAGCACTCCAAAACAAAAAAAGTTAATTTTTTCAGCCCTCCCTAACCCCCATAATTGCTGTTAACTTCCCTTCTGCTTTCCAAATTTTTTTAATTTTCTCTCTCAGGAAAACTCTTAAAACCACTCTCATTTTCAGCCGTATTGGCTATGAAATGTTTTAATCAAAGTTGTTATGGTACTTTGAATGATTTCATAACTCTGAATCATATCTACTACTTCAACAATAAACAACACAGCTATGTTAATGAAGAATCTTGTAAAATAAGACTGTTTTCTTTGTTCACCAAATTCCAAACCTGGAAAGACTTTGGATTGAAAAACAGTTGATGGTGTCAAAATGCATTTACAGAAACAATTATTTTTACTCAATCTAGGAGAAGTTAATAAATTGTTTAAAGAACAGAATCCAGGACTCAAAAAAGTTGGGCTTTCCACATTTTGTAAGCTATGCCCTAAAAATTGAATTTTGGCTGGGGCTTAGTGGCACCCACACTGTGTGTGTGTGTGTATGTTCAGTGCATCAGAATGTAAAGTTGATGGTAACTGCATTTCGTAAACTGCCTGCCATACAAGATTCCGACAATCCCCTTCAAGACTATAAGGACTATATTATCTTATGTTTCTGTCCTGAATCTACAACAGAATGCTATTTCAGTGAATGCCAAAAATTACATGATGTTGTACCATTAGCAAACCACCTTCAGCGGCTGCGTGTACATGCATTATGCCAAAACCGGCCATTAAAAACGAACTCAACTACAATGACATTATGAAACCTGAAATGTGTGACAGTCTGGTTTGTTTACATCCTGGACAGTGTACCGTAACATGCATGACGTGTTCATTGCGGTACCATGAGGGGTGTTTATCAGCCGCGGAAATGGTGAAGGCATACACGGTACTCTTACGGTGCGATGTGTGCGAAACGGCCGCTGTCCCAATGAAGGCTACACCGGCGCATTCACTCAATGCCGACGATAGCACGAAAACCAGGCAACAGCACAGTGCACACTGAGAGAGGTTAAGCTGCCAGAAACATGCGCGGCAACAGCCGCAACGCTGCGGTGCAAGTACTGCGTACAGGGTGCACATCCGGAGTGCCTAGTCGCAGAGGAACGTCAGACAGTAGTCGGGACAGGATTTTTGTGCTTCGGGTGCATTGCAGCCACCCGTCAAACCTTGCAGGAACCACTGGACGTTTACAAGCCTTCCTTGAGAGTCATGAACCCAGTGCACGAAACCACACTGCAAACCACGGTCACGGTGATTCAGACCGTGTCAATGCCTCCCACGTTCACGAGCGCCCGGAGTTCACCATTGACGTGATGTGTGACGGAGATGGTCGCAGAGAACAGACCGGTCATGTCAACACCACGCCAGTTTCAGACATTACCAACCTTTGCTGGAAGGACGAGCGAAGACCCGGAGGCATTCCTGGATGACTGTGAAAGCCGACTGCGCCGGTACGGTGTGTGCGAGGAGGAGTGGCCCTTAGTGCATTGGGAGGCAGCTGACGGGTCCAGCCAGTAAGTGGTGGTCGGGCATGACACGGTACGGGATGCTATGGAGACAGTTTCGCGGACTGTTTTTGTCGCATTACGGTGAAACATTCACTTCACTCCAGGCGCAGAGCCGGATGGCGCTGGAAGCGCAGGGTGACGAGTCACATGCCGCATTCGTGTCGCGTAAGTACCACGTGCTGCACAAGTATCAACCACATCTCAGTGCGTGCCAAGTGCTCACCGCCATTGCTGAAACTGTGCGCCCAGAATTCCATGCGGTGCTAGTGCCACTGCTGACCTATGAGCCGGAAGAGTTTATACAGGCTGCCGCGCTGTTGGACAGGGGCACACTGCAACCACACATACTCCGCGCGGGAGCGGTGGTGCACATAGGCCCACAACATCGGCACAGTCAACATCGCCGAGGCAGCAGGCAGTCGGTGGCAAACATCAGCGCCGAAGGAGTGAAAGGTATGAGAGTGAATATTCAAATGGTGATGTGCATGCAGACTATAAAACATGCCGCTCGCTGGATTACAGCAAGCCACCACCATTCCCTTGTCAATGTTGCCCTGGCAGTCAACCACATTGGCACGAAGATTGCCCAAATGCACCAAGCAGACCCACGCAGGTTGGCAACAGTGGCAGAAACCAGTCGGGAAACGGACAGTAGGGATCGCGGGGACTGATGGTACCGCGCACCCCAGTGTAAACATAAAAATCCACACACCACAGCACGCTCTCCTTCAGCAGATGTATAGTAAACATCACCCTTCAATTAAAATTCTTGTAACTATAAACAACCTCTGCTGCTATGTGCTAGTGGACACCGCAGCATCACACAGTTTCATTCGGCCAGAATTCGTAAATTTAAAATCCATCTCAGCAATAGACCAGCCTGTCCGCTTAGTTGCCGAGGGCGCAGAGTGCCACGCGATAGGCCGTACTACCATTGTTGTTCACTTAAGAGACATTGAAACCATCACGACAGCCTTGGTTACACCGGAGCTGAGGGAGGACGCTATCCTGGGCCTGCCTTGGGTCACGGAACAGAACACGGTGGTGGAGCCCTCGGCGCGACGCATCCACTTCGGCACCGTCGAGCGTAAAACAGCATATAGTACATAAGCCAAATCCGGTGTCTGTGCCTCTGCAGTTAACTTACAGGATATCTCGAATGATGTATCCCCGGCCTACAGAGAGGCTTTTCAGCGCCTACTAGACGAGAGGAGGGTAGTACTCGTGGCTAATAATATCTTGAGATGCACTGCGGTGACGGAACGCCAGATTGTGGAGATGTTAGCTGATGGCGTGATTGAGCCAGCCAATAGGCGTTATAATTCACAGATTACACTATTCCCCTAAGAAGGACGGTATGCTGCGCTTCTGCGTGGATCTACGCCGCGTGAACCTAGCCACAGAAATTTGGCCCCACCATACATCAGCATGAAGAATGCACTGACAACAATTGGTTGCGCAAAAGTGTTCACCTCCCTAGACTTGCACAGCAGTTACTGGCAAGTTCCGGTGCGACAGGACTACTGGGAGAAAACCGTGTTCACGGCCTCAGACGGCAGTCAGTACCAATTTTGTGCTATACCATTCAGCCTGAAGGGGGCGCCCGCGATGTTCCAGACGATGATGGTGCAGGTGCGAAGCGGCCTGGTGGGCGATTTCGCGTTAGCCTATCTTGATGAAGTACTGATATGGTCCAATACGTGGGAAGAATATGTGATCCACCTATCGCTCGTCCTGGAACGACTGGCCATCAATGGGCTGACCTGCGCGGTACCCAAATGCCACATAGGGAAAAAAAAAGACATAGAATTTTTGGGCCACGTGGTGAGCGAAAGGGGAATCAAGCCAATGCCGAACACCTGTGTCTTGTGGAAGAATGCCAGCCACCGGCCACGCGCAAACAACTGCGCAAATTCTTTGTGCTGATTAATTGGCTGTGCTAGCATATTAAAGATTTTGTAACCATAACCGCACCGTTGACGGTTTGTCACCACAGAGAAGGTATAGCTGGACCACGGAAGCCGACCGGGCGTTCCTGGAGATTGAGAAGGCGTTCACACAATGGAGACCCTAGCCCACTACAACTGTCAACGCCCACTGTATCTCCAAACCGATGCAAGACAGGAGGGGATCAGTGCGGTGCTGTACCTGTACGGCGGGAAAGGGAAAAAACGTGTGGTCGACTTCTCGAGCGCCAAGTTCGGTCTCATGTAAAGGTGATACCATGCGAACTAGCAGAAGTGTCTGGCAATCGTGTGGGCTGTGAGACGGTACCGTGCCTACCTGGAGAACCAGCGCTTCGTTCTGGGCACTGACAACAGGTGCCTGGTATGGTTACAGTCCATAACGCAAAGCAGGCAGCAAGCTCACCCGGTGGTCAATGGCGTTACAAGTGTATGATTTCGAGGAGGAACACGTAACCGGGGATGGCAACCAGCTGACCGACGCGTTGTCGCGCGCGTCGTCGTAGACGTCATTGTATGTGACGACCTCTGCTCTACGAACGACAAGCGCTTCATCTTGGTCGTGAAGGACATGTTTTCCAGGTGGACAGAAGCCTACGCTGTCCGTAGCACACGCGACCAAAACCTTGTGCACACCATGGACACAGAATTTTATGCGAGATGAGGCTACCCCCGAACGTTGCTCACAGACAGTGGAACTCAGTTCACTGGGAAGAAATGGAGAGACGCATGTGAGAAATGGGGCGTCTACCACCACACCACGCCAGTGTACCACCCACGTGCCAACCCCACGGAGCGCCGGAACTAAGACCTAAAGACGCAGCTCCGCCTTCGTGTGAGTAGAAGACACGAAACTTGGGCCGAACATCTGCCTGTAGCGCTATTTACGCTTAGATGTCGAGGTAAATGCAGTGACCGGACAGTCACCAGCAGCGGCCCTACTTGGGTGCAACTCTAAGAATCCCGGGGGAGTACCATTGTGCGGCCGTCAATGAGGAAGTGTCTGTAAGTCCTGAAGTCCGTACAGAGAGATGGCAGGAGTAACACACGGCGATGAGGGTCAACCAGCAGCACTACGCGCAACAGTGGCTCAAAACCACAGGAAAGCCCCCCGAACAGCTACTCCCGGGCAGCGTGTGTACATCAAGATGCACCCTCTCTCGGCAGGCAAGCGAAATTACTGCGCAGGCTTCGTAGCAAAGTGAAGTGGACCCCACTGGCTTGTGCGAGCCTGCAGCAGAATTGCCTGCCTTGTGAGGTGCCACAATGGTCAGATAACCAAGATACACCGAGACGACCTGCACGCTGTGCACTGCGGTGATGTTGGGGCGCCTGTCGCCGCCACGCCACCTAGAGCAGGCCCGCTGGGAACAGCGCCACCTGACACCCCACATGCAGGAGATGGCACCCCCACCAGGTGCATGAGACATCTTCGTGAACCGGACACTGTTGACTGTGGCAACAGGAGGTAGCCGACGCGGAGAGCCTGTCGATGCAAGTGAGGAAGGGTCGACGCGCTCACCAGGACAGAGAATCAGCCAAAGAGTCACGTGGCGGCAACTACTGCCAGCCGACGGAGTCGTACGCGCCTCGACGCCTGGCATCGAGACGCCACCTGCTGATGTGGCCCAACCCCTCCCCAATGGCACTGCGCCATGGATGGCGGTGAAGGGACCACCTGGTCACGACGGGCCCCAAGGAAGGACCAGTAAGGTCTTTGCCCAGTTGCCACTGGGCGGGGGCGACAGCCCAACGTCTTCCGGCCTGTCGCAGGCTGCCAGCCAGTACGACACGGGTGTCAGCCCGCCACCAGCGCTGCCTGAGGGTGAGGACCGGGCGCCCGCGACCCGACCGCGTATGCGCTGGAGGCGCTGCCGCCTAGACGCCGCCTCCGTGACGTTGAGTGTAGACAGTGTGTGCGCCACATTAAAAAAACTACCATTTATTGGTAGCAGGGTGACTCGTTGACGGAAACCACAGTAAATCCACCTTTTGTCAACATGTGTCGTTTCTAGCACTCCCGTGCTAATTCCGTCAACTTGGGTCACATCACCAGTAGGTAGTAGTGTTTCATGGCCATGGGTAACCTTGTTGTGTCTGAAAAATTCCTAAGTAATACTTTTTCGTACTTAACCTCAAACAGCTGTAGAAACACCCCTGCGCCTCGTGGGCAAGTTGGACTCGTCCATGCCACGAACTTTGCAGCCCAAGTCTTTTGTGTTAAATTTTCAAGTGCCTTTTCCTTAATTTAATGGTAATAGAAATCAGTAGTGTTTTATGTGTGTAATTAATTCTATAAATATTTTTAACGTTGCCAGTTTTCTTTTGTGCCACCTAATTTAAAATTCTAATGAATTCTTAAATAACTGAAAATCATATAAACTCTCCCACAAACCAAATTTGGGACGCTATTCAGCAAGTGCATAATTTTACAATGTTTTGTGGCATTCGCCCCTATGTTTGAAAGTGTATTTTGTGTTTTGGCGGTTGCTTCCCGTGCTTGGCGGGACGAGGTCGCCGACACGGAAAGGAACCGTCAGTTGGCGCTAAGCGGCGAATCGAGGTGGACGGACACGCGAGTCACTCCGGGCTCTACAAAACTTTGCATCATTCATAGCATATCAATAGTTTAAATTTTCAACTGCAGAACCGTGATTTTCTTTTTATTGGCCCGGAGGTGCCCCTCAACCCCTGAAACTCAACCACCCAGGGGCCGTAAATAAATAATTTGTCACGCACGTGGTGTTTTTAACTGCAGTGTAGCCCACTGGTTAGGCTTAGGGCCGGATCTGCTTAGCGCATCACCGTGTTTGTAGTTTGTACGGAGTATGATGCTTAGCAATAAATACGGATATCATTGAGGTATGTATATTATTGGCTTGCTGCTTCACTGCCTTCAGAGCATGGGACCCTTCAACCCGCACTACCCAGTGTGTTGCGTAGTGTGTGTCTATTGGTGCTTTGTCTGTGCTACGGACATGGGGAACGCCAAAAGATTCCCCTGCGTATGTATTCACGACGACGAGCAGGGAGTGTTATTTCTACGCCATGGCCGTCGGCCGCATGACCCTGTGAAATAGAGTCTATCTCTCATTCTGAGTGCCCGTTCTCTCACAACGGGCTGGTGCTACCAGGCATTACTTTGCCAGTGCTATCCGGTGGAATCTAACTCATAACCTCCATCCCGGCCCGCGTCATACTTGTGCATCATTCTTTCATAGCAAAGCAGCAGTCTTATTTTTTGAAACGTGTAAAAGAAACCCTCTTTGAAAATACTTTTTTGGTGATCCGGGATTTTGCAGAAAATTATTCAGTCATCTTGCAAGATAAAGGTCAATCGTTTCACTGGAATAACTCTCAGGCTACCATTCACCTTTTTGCAGTTTATTTTAGGAATTATCAAACTGGAAGTATTGACCATATCAGGTTTGCTGTTATTTCGAACTGCTTATTTCACGACATTGTTGCTGTGCAGTTGTTTCTTTTCTGGAGTCACAAAATGGAAAGAAACCTGCCAAATTATGTTACTTTTCAGATGAGTGTGCTGCTCAGTATGAGAATTGATTCAGTTTTTATAATGTGTGTTGGCATTTTTGTCATCTCCTTGAATAACATGGTTTCAAAGTTGCAACCCTGGTAATAGTGAAGTTCAAGTGGCACTCCAAACCTTGAGAATACATGCTCCACTAAAGCATCGGCCCCAGTGTTAGCATCTTGATTAGGTATTGGTATGACTTTAGGTTACTCTGTGAAATAATCTTGCATCATCAATAGGTATTATTCTTCCTGTCTGTCACTGGCAAGGGACCCAAAATGTGTACTGCCATTCTCTGAAATGGGGCTTCAACAGTGTATTTCTAGAGATGATCTCGTCCCCTGGTTCTTGGTCACATCTTCGCAGTACAGGCATCACATGTTTTTCACCACCCCTTTAACATCATCTCTGCAATGTAGCCAATGGAAATGTAACTTTGTTGAGAGTCTTATTATTTCCAAATGTCTTTCAGCACCTCTGGAACTCTTTAATTTCTGGGAATACGAGCTGTAGACGTGTTTGTTTGCCATCTGCACTTTCCCATTTCTGGTACAGCACATCATTACTCAGAGATTGAGAATTCTGTTGTGCAAAGTATGGTTTGGTTGTAGCAATTTTGAGTAGGTAGCTCAGCCCACTCTGGGCGTTGGTCCCTTTCCTTCCATTCTGTATAGGACTAAGAACAGGGTCAGTCCTCTGTTTTTCAATCTATTCATCACTCCAGGGAGAAGATTCATTGCCAGTTGTGATTTGTTGGATTCTAGTTCTTCAGGCAGTTGATGTCTTTCCAGTCTTTTCCTCTTGGCGCTCACATTGACACACATGGCCTCCTGGACAGTGTATCAGTATTGTTAAGTATCCAGGTCTTTGTTGTATTACAAAATCATACTCTGCAGATGCTGTATCCACTGAGCAATTTGTCTTTTAGGATTTTTGAAACTCGTTAACTAGCTTAATGAAGCATGATCTGTTCGTAGAATAAAATTCCTTCCGTATAAGTAACAATGAAAGTGTGAAATGGCCTTAACCATTGCCTGAAGCTTCCTGGGAGTCAGTGATTTCTTTGTGGCTTATGTAACACTTAGCTGGAATATTCTAATGGCCTTTCTTTCCTATCTTGGATTTATGACAACAAAGCACTAACCCTTGCGTCGCTTGTCTCTGTGTCTAAAATGAACTTGCCTTGGTGTAGCCTAGGAGAGGAGGAGAAACTGAAATCTCCATCAATTTTCTAAACAAGGATTCACAATTGGTAGTCTAGAGTAATTTTCTTTTTGTATCAAACAACTCGTGTAACAGCTTACAATCGAATGGTGTTATGCAGAAAGAGATCACCCTACATTTCATGAAGCAGAATATAAAGGATAACAATATTGTTATTTTGTTAATTTACATATTCTCAATTTCAAATACCCTACCTCTGCTTGACTTTGGTTGCTTAACTACTTAAGTTTTAATGAAAAATAATTTAGGAACTTGTGTTTTGTCTGTTCTTTATGTTTGTGGCTTGGATGTCTTCTGCATAACACCATTCAGTTGTGGTAAACCCGTGCACAAAATTCCAATTATACACACACAGCCCCAGGAAACTTCTTACTTGAGTCAGATCAGTTCACTGTAGATAGTCTCTGATTGCTTTAATCTTCTCAGGTTCAGGTTGTATCTCTTCACCCGACGCTACATGTCCCAGGAATTTCACTTTTCTTATTTAGAGGTGGTATTTTTTGGGAAATAGCTTCAAATTAGCTGCTGGTACCTTCTGAAACACAGAATCAAAATGTATCACATTCTCTTTGAATGTCATCTAAATAAACCTAAGGAAAGACCAATGGTAACACCATTTTATTATTTGTTCAAATGTTGCTGGAGCACTGCATAGTCCAAAAGGCATGACAGTGAATTGCCAAGTCCCTTTTCCTTGTACTGAAAAAACAGTTATCACTGTATCCTCTGTCAAAGTGGAGAACCGTTGGGACCCAGCTATGCTGTACAATGTGTCGTCTATCCAAGGAAATATGTACCAGTCGTTTTGTCAGTCAAGTTTATCATTATAACATTTAGTTTATCCAGTCTTGATGAAACTTATATCCTTGCTACGAGTGCTTCGTCAGGGAGATTACTTCTTCTCATAGGTTCAGTCAACCCTAAGCGCCTCACAAATTTCTACACAGCGTCCTGGTATCAATTTCACTTGAGTCTGGCAGCACAGTGGCCTACAACAAACTACTGATCAGCTGACTGGTAATGATAATGCTGGTTGTGGTATCATTACCAACTCTGTTTCACTTACTCTCATGACTTCTAGTAGAGTGTCTGAACAGCACATCCTAGTTTGTACAGTGTATCTAGAGACAATAAACAAGCATCTGCGATATTTGCTATGTACATTTTTCACTTTAACTTGAAATCACCTAATTTTAGCTGCACACTTTTCCTCTCTTTCACTGGTGTGTCCTCACCTGTTAGTTTTTAAAAGGCACTGTGCGATATTAATCTTGTGATTGCTGGGGGAAAGGTCCAATGATGTCCGTTTTGACAACAGTTATGGTTGTTATGTATTTTTGACTATCTGACAGGTTGCATCATCCAGGCTGCCTTCTACCAGCAATGCATCAAATTCCTGTTTCACTGAATATACTTGAAGGAATTGAGGGGTTTTACGTCTAGCAATTACTAATCTTTACCCTCAAGACAGGTGTCCACATGTTTCCTGATTTTTGAGCAGATGGATTGGTTTGACCTGTCTTGATTCTTGTTTCCTGGCTGATATTCTCGGCACTGGACTCTAAGGTATCCTGGTCGACTCCCAGCACTATGGTTGCTCTTGTGGTGGAGGGTAGTGCTCCAATGCTCCAATTCTGCTGGAAATGACATTCATTGCAGTCTTAATTTCATTCAGGGCATTCTCGATACTACTTCACTCCTCATTGCATGTTAATGGCCTCGCTTGCACTGCATGCTGATTCGCTGGCACCTACCATGCCGATTTAACTTCCAATCCACGGGCTAAAGCGTCTTGCAAGTTGTATGGTGCTGGCAGGCGCGCTGCTTGCCGCACCTCCATGTCAGCAATGGCCTCAACGAAGAAGCGAATGGCAATCATGTCTCGTGTCTCTGCTGGTCACATCTCAAGTAGCAAATGGGCTAGTTTTACAATGTTTTTCCAAAGTTCCTGAAGTGACACTCCAGGTTGCTGGCTGCGACTTTGAAGTTAAGCACTGTGAATATGTTGAGCATGTAGCAAATAGCGGTCCCTGAAGCACAGCTCCAGAGCTGAAACTAATGTAGAAAATCTAGGCGGTGTCATTCAGGCAGAGATTGGAGTATACTGAGTGCAGGACCTCTCATCACTGCTGCCATATGTCACTAACGATTAATCACTACTAAATAAATGTCTCTATTTAAAGTCATGAGTATGTTACAAGTTAATGGAAAACAAAATTAATAATTACTGTATGTTTAATGGTTCTGAATTCAAATCAGTAGTCTCAGTCCTCTATACAAATTCTCTGTTCATTAAATGTCTACACACTCACAAATGGTGGAAGCAATAACTTAGAACCCCTGATGGTCTTCTTGAAGATGCAGAATGCCCGTGTTGAAACTTCTCTTTGCACTCATACAATACCGCTGAATGCCTTTGAGTACCGCTCACAACCTGTCGCTGTCACTACAATTCGCTTATGCGCACATAAGATGCGTCTCAACGTAAACTCTCTCAGCCGGTGATGTAGCTCTCTTATGTACTCATAATTAAGAGACCAGAAATCTTACTCCGACTCTCTGAGTTGAAAAAAATATGTCGCATCAGTGTTAAAGCACCATCACGGAACAGTGAATAGGTAGTAGAGTTCTCCATGCCATGATATTTACTGTAGTCTTGAGTGTTTACGAAACATAAATAGGCATGCAGCTGGCTGCTGTAGCAAGACACAAAGGGAAGTGCAAGTCACATATAGTATGCCACGATTCTTTACTTCTGCTGCCAGCCATTTCAACTTACGCTGCTTGCCTGATAGTCGATGCTCACAGCAATAGCAAAAATTGGCACATGTGAAATATTTCAGAAAAAATGTTTTTCCCAACACACTGCAATGCATTTGAAATGTGTGCTAGATGGTGACCAGAAAGACGTTATTAAAACTGTTCTGTTCGTGGTCTCTGCATGAATAATTTTTTAAAAATAAGCCTAACCAATTGCACTCTAAACAAAATTAATATACGCTAACTACCTATTAATTAATCAGACTAGTTTTTCTTCTTTATATGCTCATATTCACACCATAAGAGTTTGGCCATCATAAAGAGCAGGTTTGATTGTAACCCCCTTCCCAAACCCAGGCATGGCAACCCCAGCTGCATTCATGTGCTGTGATACTCCCGTTACCAATCTGGACATCGCAGAGTACTTTTTGTCGCTGGCCTATGTGTTTCTTCTCATTAAACACGAAACATTTGTAGATTTCATTTGGCCATTTTCTATTATGGAAAGGGTATACTAGTCCAGTGTTGTAACTCACTGAAACAGTTCTCCCTGCATGAAAGAGAATGTTTGAATACAAAGTTCAAACCTCACCCACAACACCCTTGTTTTTTTGTGGTGAATATTAAGTTTCTACCATAGTTAGAAAAATGCATCTAAATTTGCAGTAGACAAGGACAGTCAATAAAACTGATAAAAGTACTTTGTAAGTTCATATCATAAAAGTCAACTATTTGTTAGTAACATAAGTTTAGAGGGGTACAAATACAATGTTGTTCCCCACCCCCAAAATTTTTCAGGTTCAGTGTACCCCTGTAACATCACTAACATCACCCGTGCTCATGGATTCTGTACCACTGCTTAAAAGGGCCTCGATTGTTTCTTTAAGGTTTGAATATACTAGCTGACCCATTCCATGCCAATTCAGGCACCTATCAGAGAAATAATGTCAGTTGATCACCTCTAGTTATAAAAAAAGATTTTAGCATCAAAAACAAAAATATTTCAGTGCTGAGATACTGCCACTTAAAAATTGGTTTGCAATGTGTCAAAGTGAAGTACTATATAGTATGGTAAATTTTGGCGTTTGTGTTCCAAAGAAACAATAAGAGATAAGAGGATGATTTTTTACTTTCTGTTTAAATGAACGTTATTTTGAGCTGAATGAAACAACCAGTATCATGTTACAAATCACAAAAAAATTCTAACCAACAGGATTTAATTTTTAATTTTTCTCTAGTTTTGTGTTTTTTATAGGTTATGTATAGGCAATGAGGAAGCTGATAGTTACCACTATTGGAACTACACTTAAAGTAATTTCAGCTATAGCTTCCCTTCCTCCAAGATGCTTTACTTTCCAAAATCTTCATTACAGAAATTCCCCAAAAAATCAGGTTTTGAGATTTTGGGGGTTTTATGTTCTAAAACCTCCTTTTATTTTAATATACAAATTTGGTTAAATAAAGTTCTAGTGAAGGCATTTAAGCTGTGTGAAAAGCATACTGGATATTTACAGTATTCCTTTGGTTTAAAAATTTTTAAATGACACATTTAGTCACATTAGTTGTTAGGTTTACTTTTTATTACTCTTGTGTAGTGCTAATTGAAACAGAACTTAATCTACACAGTTTTATGAAAATATGAATGTAGGTATGTGTGCACTTCTGAACAATTACGATTTGTTTAATTACAAATGTACTGTTGTTCCTTACTTGTGTAACCCCTCATCCACTGAATCTGTAAACATGTCATGGGATTGACTGCTGGAATCTGCAGTCTACACCTATCTGAAGAGAACCAACTAGTTCGAAACATGTTAATAATATGCATATCTTATTCTTGAACGGCCTTCACGGTATGGGGTAAGAAATTTGGTTTTAACCAATCTACCATGCATAGTCGTGGGCATTGCACGGAGTGCAACTCATTCCAGATTAACTTTTCTTCATAACACTGAACCAAGACTGGCCTCCAGCCAATGCACCCATTCAAGCTGGGGAAAAGTTTAACCTACTTAACGGTGAGGTTTAGCATGTGATGAATCATTTTGACTTCAAAGATGGTAGAACACCTCATAGTCGTATCAGATGTGCAATTGAGCATACTACAGTGTTAGAGACTGTTCTTTGTAATAGCAGGGGTAAACTGGGCATTGATGATAGTGACACTGATTCTTTGAAATGTAATTAAAACAGTGAAGATTTTTGGGACTATCCAAATATTACTTACCATAATATAACATATGACAATCTCCAAATATATGCAGGATAACAAAACAACTAAAATTTACAAGGGAAGTTAGTTCAGAAAAATGTACAAATCCCAGTGTCCAGTGTGGTGACAATGTAAGCAGTCAATCCTGTTTTATTACTTTATCTCATTGTTTATAACTTGCTGTTTTTGATGAATGGTTCTTACTATGCCCTAGAATTTTGCACTTTCTCCGGCATAAATGAGATGTTCGGCATTCTGTAGCACTAAGAACTTTCCCAACTGTTTCTCTTTAATTTACAGCTTGCGATGACTGTAGTTTTTCTATCTTATTCTTCAGCCACATATTGGGCAACAGTTGTTATATTTCAGGAGAGTCGCAAGTCCCAGTTATTGAGCTGCAGTTGTTACATTTCACCTGTCCCATGCACTGGGCAACAGCTGATATTGCACTTTTCATTACAATTTGAAACTTTTCAGATCTAATATTTTAAATGAACACTATAGCAAAATCTGCAACATTAATTGTTAATTACTGAATTAATATGGATACCGAGTAAGCAGACTGATTGTTTACTTTAGTATTTTATGTACGTAGGTCATCTTTTACAAACATGACACTCACTCTGAAATCCATCCATGAACAAGGCAGTCAAAGATAGCATCACTAAAGTTTAAAAGTTGGTTCGCCTTTTGACTCATTATGGTTTCACTTGGCGGAAATTGCAAATATGGTTTGTATTGTGCCTCCCTTATACTCTACCTGTCTCTCAAACTAACAGAAAGAGTTTATTAGAAAAAGGTTTTGTCCAAATAATGCAAAAAAAAAAAAAACACTAATCACAGTTGTGAAGTGTTCAGGCACTTCTCCCTACCTTATTATAATTAATTAAAAGTATATTTTTCTTATTTCAATTTAAATCTTTAAATACAGGTGGTGTGCCTTATGGAGTAATGCTTAATCAGGTGTTCGGGATGATACAATAGGATTTAATATCTTAGTAATTGGGGACGTGAGTAATTTAAATTCAGTAAAATACAGTCGGGAATTTTGAAGTAGAGTTTTTTTGTTTATTTTCTTGGCTTATTTGGTTTCAAATTTACCACAGTAGAATTTTAATTAAATTTGATAATATAATCTTTGCTTGTATTTATCTTATTTTCTGAGTTTTGGCAATTTTTAGTAGATTATTAAATATTCCTAGTGAAATGAGTCACTTTTTGTATTGCAAGATTCTCCAGGTTGTAGGATTTCTGGCGCAGATGTTGTGGTCAAATCATCGGCTTCATGGAATTTCTCTATGACACAGGTGATTGACGCACTGCATGTGATTGATGCACTGCATGTGATTGACGCACTGCATGTGATTGACGCACGTTGGTCAGCTTTCAGCTTGTCTGTTTAAAATATTCGATCATGGAAATAGTCCCTCCCATTTGCAATTTTTTTCCCCAATTAACAGTTTTACTTTAAAATGGTATGTTAGTTCACTGTAAAATTAATAAATGTAATAGGTGTAACCTTTTCTATATGAATTTGAAGTATATTATTGCTTCCTTTTGTTAGTTGGGATCTTGTTGTATCACTCCGCTGAGGTGTACTCTTAGCTACCATGTACGAGTCGGGGGACAGTAGGAGTCATAAGGCGGCGAGCGCTAGTGCCTGTCGGATGTAAGGGCAAGCATAAGTTGCGGTTGAGCGTGACCACCAGGTACACTGGAGCTCATATTTTTCAGTAGAGCAATCAGGCTCGAGAGTTTTAATAGTGTATTGCGGCTGGAATTGTAATTGTGACTTGAGTTCGGCGGTTGTGCTACTGGACATGATAGCAGCATAACCTCAACCAAATTGGTTTGGTTAAAATATTGTAATTGATGTCATCATTTTGTTACGCTAGCAGTGAGAGCTATGTACGTCAAGTGTTGTAACTATGGAGATGCGTTACCGAAAATAAAATTCAGTATGAGCAAAAATATTTTCTGTTAACAAATCTACCCGAAATTGAAACACAACCTCAAAGTTTAGACCACCTTTGACGAGTTTATGAGTTATAAGATCAACAGACAGTAACAGCAAGCAGTAGCAGGGGGAGATGGGCCTGCCACACGTGCATTGCCAGTGTAGGGTGCATTTATTCACTGTGTGTTGTCTTGCCTTTGCGATCGTCGAAGAATTTTTTTTTTCAAAAGTCAGAGAGATCTCTTCCTCATTGAAGAATTTGTCGTAGCAAACACAGAGAGAACACTCCATGCATCACAGTTTTCTTACTAATCTGGTAGACTGTTAGAATCATGCCACCAACTTCGAATCAAATGATAACATGACCGGGCATTTGCCAATTATGAGCAAACTTTAAAAAAAATAACTTACTTCTCCCATTCAGCAGCTTCAAAATGTTAGTTTCTCCATATTGTATACCGATAAAATACTTCCTTCCTCCTGATTAAACCTTCTAAAACAACGAATTATCTTATTGCGATATGAACTGTAACCTTAACAAACAATGCTGAACATGAACTTATACCCTTAAAAAATTAACATAGCTGTAATATAAATTTGTACTGCTATTCAGACTGTTGCTGTAATGTCTGGCAACATCCCAGTCATGCATGCCTGATCTGTGTTCAATGTGGTGAGCCAACCACAGTTCTATTTTATCAAATTATTCAACAGTGCATGTATCCATTATTTTTGTATTTAAAGTAAAACTGTCATTTATTTAAATTATTTTGCATTTTTCCAGCCATCGTGAATGTGAGGGAGGAAGAAGAAAAGTTTGTTTTACCACAAGCTGCTAGCACTATAGAAGATAATTCGTGAGTAATTTTGGGTTACAATATCTTAATTGTGTGTATGTTGCAACAAATTTGTTTGAGTTAGTGCAGAAGGAACACATATTCTTTTAAGTACAGTAATTTTTAAGATAGTCTTAAAGAGAATTTCACTATCTTAGAAATATCTTAAGGGTGCTGCTACCCCAATTTTCATCACCATTTTTTATTTGTGCCCGATATTTTTTTTCTTATTTAAGACACAAAATGTGACAAACTTTGGCTCTTGTGAAATTTTTTTATCTCTTATAGTTTTCGCGTAATGGCTTGTTAAAGTCATATTTTTGCATGTTTCCGATTTAACGACTACACTGAAACCAACTGATATACCAAACTCAAAAAAATCACAGTGGTTAAAGACATTGCAGGCTACAATAATATGCTCGTCAAATTAAAGAATAAGAATTATTTGAATTTTAAAAAATTGCTGAAACTGAAAATAAAGATTTAAAAAGTTCAATAATTTTTTAAAAAATACAAATAATGTTTATTCTTTAATTTTATGAGCATGTTGTTGTAGCCTGCAATGTCTTTATTCACTGTGATTTTTTTTGAGTTTGGTATATCAGTTGGTTTTAGTGTAGTCGTTAAAACGGAAACATGCAAAATATGACTTTAACAAGCCATTACGCGAAAACTATGAGAGATAAAAAAAATTCATAATAGCCAAATTTAGTCACATTTTGTGTCTACAACAAGAAAAAAAATTTCTGGTACAGATACAAAATAAAATAATGAAGATGAAAAATGCAGTAGACCGTGCCCAAACATTAAACTCAAGATAATAAAAGTGAAGTGAAAGAATGCAAAGCTGAAACTTAGATTGTTTTCTGACTTTTAGTGAAAATAGGATTAATTGTTGTTTATTTCCAAAGTGATAACCATACGAAGTAAATTTAAAATTCCAATCCAAGAAAATATACTGGTTTTATATTCATTTCATCTGAATTCATAATGGGGCTGAAACTGTACTATATTTGAATTTGATTTAAGTTGGTTTTAAATTTATCCTGTTGTCAAGGTGAAAGATAACATCAATTACAATTTTTACCTTCAAGAAGTGGATGATGGAATAAATTTTCATACCCTGGCTGGCAGATTTTACAGATTTTTTATGGTTACCCAACTACCTCTTACTTTTTTAATATATGAAAATAGCAGAATGAGACCGTTTGGACCAATTAATATTTACTGATGGATTCACTTTAATAAAAAATCTATGATTTTACTGTGGTCTCATATATTTTATTTTTTCATATTGAATGTGGCAAACTTTATTTTCCTAAGTTTGAGGCTGTTTTTTCTAGAAAATAATTGTCAACCCTGACAACTTTGATGTTGCACATTTTTCTTCATGTATGATAAGCACATAAAGATCAGATCTCTAAATGCAATGTTGGTGAGGCAAGATGTGATATAAAGGGGAATATACAATCATCAGAATACTGTAAATAGATGATTGCCATTTTCAAAGTACAAAACATAGTTAATTCCAGTGGTGTCTCGTCAGGGTAAGCAAGGCAAGCAGTGCTTGCCCAGGCAGCTTCCTTGCGATCTTGTCTCTACTAGGAGCTAACTGTGACTCGTCCAAACAGGTGTATCATTTATGAATTCCACTCAGATTACAATATTATAAATTGGATGATAAGAACTCGCAAACGACCAAAGCAAGCTGTTGAAAAGTGCTTCCAATAACGCTTCCAGTGGATAGAGTTGCTGCGATAGTATTCGGGTGAATGAAGGGGTTAGAGAGGTGGTTGGGTGGAAGGAACATGAAAGGAGATTGGCTATGTGACCCTATGCTATAAGCTACGATTGCAGTGCTTTCTCACTGAAGTGATACGAATATAGCCGAACCTAGCAGAATTGCCACTTTAGTGGTTTTGTTACCAGGTAGGCCTACTGTGATTTCAGATAATGTATTACTGGTCATGTTTTGTAACTTATACGTTGATAAACAGGTAGGCAAAGACTATTTAAACTGATACTAGTAAATTGGAGATTTTCTTTTCCATTGATGATATAGGTCTCCGGTGAATATTCCATTGTCATTAGTTGGTTTCTATAAACATCAGTTGGCAACACTGGTCACCGGCAGTTGGTTTTACAAGTTACACTAATCCATTATGTTGGCAAGTTTTTTATTTAATTTGGTTACTGTGCATTGAAATTTGCCATTATTAGCTACGCTATTTAAACTAGGGATTAAAAATGATCCTGTGAGACTAAAATCCAAGATACATAAAATGAATGAAACTGAAACATGGAGGCAAGTGTTGTGTGTGTGTGTGGATTATGTGCTGAGCCTTTTTCCAGCAGCATTTTTTATTTTCAGCAAAGCTGTGACCTCATCAGAGAAGGTAGTTCAGCACCTGAAATTTGCATAACTGAACATGTTTGTAATCTTATTTAAAATTTCTCTTTATTAAAATTTTTTGTGTATGTTGCAGAATTAATTTCGGTAATGGTGTTTCGTGCTCAGTTCTCACAAACATATCTCAACTATTCTTGTGAGATCGATTGTTGACTGTAATTATTTTTGTACGCTACTTTTACAATGAAACATTTTGGAAACCCAGTTGTCAAAAGAATTCTTGGTAACTTTGAAAATTATGCAATTTGGCAAGGTTAGTATTACTAAGGCTTCATTAGCAACATGGATTCCAAAGCTTTTATTTGTATAAATACAATAATTGTTCAACATTGTTGATGGCAGGATATTAAACGAAGGCTTTATTATAGTGATGATTGTAATAATGCATATGCTGTAACTCTACGTTCAATGGCCTCGAACTTAAGCCACATCACCAGTCGTGATTTCCCAGCGTGAAGGGGTGTCATTTGAGGTTTTTCTCGTTTGATGAGGGGGGTGGGTTTAAGATTTTTTTGCGATACTGGACTAGTTGGATTTTTTGTTTGTTAAGCATGTATGAATTAGAACCTATGATAGTAAAATTTTAGATTTATACTCTTACGTTCGTATTACGTAAACAACAAAATACAAAAAAAAATTGTATACACATAGCCTACTAAATCCAGGGGGGCCTCTGCCCCCCTGCCCGCCCCCTAAACTACGCTCCTGCAAACGTGGCATTTTGTAGGTAGTAACATTCCTATCCGATCCACCCCCTTGCTGGCTCCTTGCATTTATCTTAAGATATCAGGTATCCTGTCATATTGCCTTCACGCATCCTGATAAAGAATCTTTGACGCGATACCTGATACTTTAACAGCCGCCATACAAGCCGTTATGATTTCCGTTATGTCAGTTGCTAAACTGGCTGCCATGCTTGTTGCCAAGGAATTAGTTTTTTAGTAGATTTTTTTTATTTCTCTCTTCCGTTAAAATATTCCGAGTTTAAAGGTACCCCCATCCCTCTTTACCATTTAAAACGCTAAAATGCTGGTAGGTGTAAATATGATCATTAGCTTGCCTTTCAAATTAGGTCACGCATCGCCACTGGTTAATTCTATAAGTAAATGATATAATAGTGTTTATATAAACTTTTATTACACTTTAAAACTTTGCAGATATTGATCAAGAAGAGAAGGAAGTATATGGTAAGGATATAGTAATTGCCTTTGTGGACTTTGAGAAGTGTAATGCACTGAGACAGAAAGGAGTAGGAGATGTCTAATAAGTACAGTTGAGTGTATGTATATAGAAAACAAGAGTTGTGTAAGGACTGAGAGAGTGCTAAGTGGTTTTACATTACTAATAGAATAAACCAATAAAGTGCTTTATAGTCACTGCTGTTTATAATAGTTGTGAAAAGAATCATGGCTAAAGTGGAAGAATAAATTGAGGCACAAAATATTAAGGTTATGGTGTTTGCAGACAAATAATGTGGGGCGAAAAAAAAAAGAATTAAGGTATCAGTCAGCTGGTAGTTCGGGTAGATGAAGTGAGAAAATGTGGAATGTAGTTCAATGACAAAAAAAAAATAAAGTAATGGTTGTCATGCGAAAGGGTAAGTGAGCGAAGAAGAAAGTAAAAGTTGAGGTAATGGAATTTAACCTGCTGGAAAGCATTAAATATCTAGGTAAAGTTTGGAAAATAAAGGAGGATACAGGGAAGAAGTAGTGGGGAAAGGACAGCGAGGTGATGCTTTCTATAGAAGTGGGATTAATCTAGTATGAAAGAGGGAAGTACCACTAAAGTGCTAGTAAATATTGTACAGAGCATACTTTGTGCCCACGATAACATACGAAGCAGAAATAACATAAGTTTCATCGACATTACCCTAAGAGTCTTCCTATACATGAATCTGCTTCAGATATTGGCCCCACCAAACTGGTAAATCAGACATTTTCAATCAAGATCTTCCTCTTGAATTTGTACTTTTTCCAGCGATTCCGAGCTTCGTAAATAATTTCTGTAAATAATACCTGCTGCTGTTCAAAATATGTACCATTTTCTTGCAATGCATTATTTAACTTTTTCGAATGTTGTGACAGTTTTCCGTATAAAGTTAATGTATTTTTCTATGCACAGCACCGCACGTGAAATTGTTTATCTAAGTTAAATTCCTGCATTTAGTTTTCTTCATGGTGGGTTTGGCTGTTGCTTTAGAAATCCCTGTTGCAAGACTTGTCGCTTCAACAACGTTATGTATAGCAGTCAGTTAGTGTGACATTTTTTGTTCTCTGAGAATACATTGCTAAATTAAGCATAATCAAGTGCTTACCCATGTAATGGAGTACCAGACTTGATATGTGACTTAATTCCTAAAATAGGAGCCATTAAAAGAATTGTAAGGCTTACTTATCATGTAACACTGACTCATAGGCACCTGAGTGAAGCGATGCTCACAGTCAGCAAACGGACACGAGACTAATTCCTTCCCTTTCCACGTAACTTTGTCACGTGACTGATCACTGACGTTTGAGTTCTGCATAGGATCTATTGCCCACTGTCCCATTATAGTGAGAATATGCAGATAAAAATTTTGAAACTGAAGTACAGTGGAAAAAGACCTAAGGGGATACTGAGGAAGATCTGGGAGTAACAGGTGAAGGACATAGTGAAAAGAAGAAGTGCTGACTGGGACAGAATAAAAGAGGAAGAGTGGTGTGAGGACAGAAGACGATAGAAGCATTTTATGAGGTTGACACTGCTGCAGGATGGAAAAGGCATTATATATATGATTTTGTTTCCAAATGATTTCCATAATATATACCTGTGTAGCTTTCCTTCTGGGCCTATCATTAACACATCCAAATCGTGCTGAAAAATTAATGATTTGTGTGTTCATATTATAGCAGAAACTTTTTGTTGGGATTTTTTGAAGTTTGTCTGTTTGTATATGTATATCAAATGAACCACTCTAAAGGGTAATTTTTTAGCATCAGGAGGCAACTTATACACATCATGTTTTAAGCAAATTAAGATATCTAACGTCTTTATTTCTGTAGCACATTCTTTGAATTTTGTTTGATAGTTTTGTACTATTTGTTGTAGTTTCGTCCATCTCTATAGAGCTTTTTGTTTAAATATGATAAGGTAATCGGAACTGAATGTAGACTTCTTGGTTAAGCTGGAGAAAAAATTATATCAGGAGTAAAAAGTAAATTGTGTTACATGATCTTTGTTTGGCTATGTACTGGCTGCAAGGCAAAATATATTTTGTCAGCTCTTGAACATAGTACATCTAAGTACAGTTATGTATATTAAGATGCCAACATTGGAAGTACAGTAAATATTTGATTTGCATAATACAGTGAAATCTCACTACAAAGTACTTGAAGGGAACTAAAAATTGTATACTTAATATTGAACATACTTTAAACTGAACAGTTACTAAATTAAAAACTCTTTCTAGGTGTTTGGGATTATGTACTTTATAATGAAAAGTACTTAATACTGAAGTACTCTATACTGAGATTTCACTGTATGTTGTTATGGGCAAAAACAGGAAGACTGGCCATAACTTTTTCACTAAACACACTGGCTCTGTATACTTGTGTCTATGCGTGTGCATATGATGTGACACATTGACAACATGGAGAGTGAAGTGATGAATACCAAAGAATGAAGAAAGGCAGGCAGGAAAAAAATAGGTGTGTCTGTCAGCAGTTGGAAGGTGCCTCTGTGAATGTAAAAATTTAAGTAACTATTTAGTTTCCTGTTGAATCTATATATGCCACCATTGATTTTTTGGTTCATCTCATTGTGGCCCACTTTGCTACTAGTTCTTGTAGGAATTTGTTCAATACCCTGAAAGCTATGAAGAAATAAGTATTTTCATGTCTAAATAGAACTTAAATCACATAGTACTAAAATTTTTCTATCTTTTTTTACTCTTGTAGCAGTATTTTCATCTTCTCAAGACAATAAATATTTTTTGTCTAAATGTAATATTTGTGAAAGTGGTTCAAGCCCAACCTAATATAAATGTAACTGTATGAAACCTGTTACAGCTTGTTAACATCTGCCAGACTATTTCTATGTACACCAGCCCAACAATTTTGACAGCTAGTGGTTATATCTCAGTTACTGATGTAGTGATGAAATTTGTTGCTTTAGATGTGGTGACTCATGTTTCTACCAAGAAGAAATTTCAGACAGTTTGTCATAAATGTAAATTTTTACTTTGACCATTTTTTATCACTTTCAATGTAATTTGCAGTATCCCTACAAACAAGTCAGTATTCCTTTCTAAACTTTTGAAGGTGGGTGCCTTGAAAATCCACTTATTTTACAGTCCCAACATCTTTCCTTGGTTAGGTTACAACTTAATTTAATCAAGAAACATAGTTGAAAACTTGGGTGAGACGTCTGACAATGTGTCTTCCCTCTCCAAGGATGTAACTTTCCTTCACACTTCAAATCATTATTTAGTATTTGTGCATTATGACCCCCTCTTCCCCAACACATCTGAGCTACCAGAGGTCACAACATAGCTTAAAGTAAAAATGTGCACCCCTCGCATACCCAAAGCTACCACAATTTAAATGTTAGGCATCACCGTTTTCCCTAATTTGTCAACAATTTATTTACCAGAATATTACAAAATATGGCATTAAAAATGTACCTAAACATGCTAAGTTTGTCTCAGTCCCACAAATGTAGCCTGTTTTTTTCAAAATAAAATATCCCTAAGTAAATAACCCCAACACAGCTAAATAGCTTCAAATGTAACACTTGCTAAGCAATTTGAAAACTTTGAATTTAATATTTTATAACTTAGAGTTGCTGCAAAGTACTATTGTTCACTCGACAAACATAAAAGCTAATATACCTAGCAATTTCTTTAAAAAAACTAAACAAGCAGCTTTTCTGAGCAATATGACGTATGAACACTTATTGTTACTTCATTCAATAGATACATATATGTCTCCATTTACTGTCACATCTCTCAACTAAGCTATTAATCAGTTTGTATTTCCAACAATTATTTTTGTGTTTTTACGTTTATTTAGTATAGGTGTTCTAGGAAAGGATTTGGCACCACCCTACAAGGCCTGCCATGGCAAGCCATTTCCCTCTGAAAAGGAAAACTTTTGGTACGTGGGGTCGAGGCGAGTATGATAACAGCCTGGCAACTACTGGACACAACAGTGGCGTTGCCGCGGCTAGAAGTAGCGAGACTCCAGAAATAGGGTAGTACACTTATTTAACCACAGCCGTCACTGATGTTAGACTGCATTACATTAGTAACCACAATAATTTTAATTTGCAATTTTTCACTTAGTTCATAGAGAAAAAGAAAACATTCCTTGTCATATTGTGAAATTTCAAGGCACACTGTACAACCATTTGCATTATGCATGAAAAATAAGATAATTATAATGAAAATTAACTTCACACATTATTATGGTAATAAATATTAGTTTTGGGAGATCCATGTTACTGTTGTCCTTGAAATTCCAAGAGACACAGATGTTCTAGTCACTACTTGCTAAACATGTAACAACGGCCCATGGTTTGCTTTTTCGGGCTTGAAATACTCGTGCACACGAGTTACCAGTTATCTGCTTGTGATCACAAAACTTTCCGTTTTCCATCTCTGCTATGTTCGTTGTTTGCGTGTTATCACGCAGCCACCCCTTCACAAACTACGGTGCTTAATGTGTTAGTGCTGGATGTGGCAACACCCCATTTACCTGCCCTCCATTGCTGCCACCAAGTTTCTACTGGTCGGTTACGTTGCGTGACATGCTGTCTCACTCTTTCACTATTGTAGGCCGGTTGGAGTCCGTTCCTATGCTGGCCCGACTATAGTACTAGCGACTAGGGCCTGCATTTTCTAATTTATCTAAAACTAATTCTACATGGTATATATACAATTTGCTACACTCAAAATATTACATATTTCTTTAGTATGCAAGTACGTACATATATTTTAGTTCCTGCATTTAAGCATATCATGTTTATATTAGTTTTTTTTTATTTTATTAGTTCCACGTAATATATTTACATCTGCATCAAAACAAATACAAAATAATTTCCTTATAAAATGAGTATGTACATTTTAGATATGTTTCACCTAAGTAAAATATAAATGCTGGAATAATTAGCTGTGACACCACACATGCGGTGTTAGCTAGCTGTCTACGATACATAACTGCAAAAGTTGTTAAAGGTACTTACTGGTCAGCTATCATGTGTATAGCATGTTATGTACGCCCCATGTTGTGGAGCCAGTATGTTATAGGCCCTATCGGTCAGACACTATTAAAGTAAACTAATTCTGAAATTAGCACTTTACTTTGGAACAAGTAGTCAATTTTACAGAGTTTGCATAGCACCTGGCATTAGAAAAACATTGCTTTTGGTAGTGTGGCCTTGTTACCCATAAACTAAGTATTTACAGCAGGCAATTAATATTTTCTTTGAAATTTGTTACGGCTTTAGAATTTTTTATCATTCCCTATCAAATCACACGTCGTGTGTTTCCGACTACAATCCTGGCGTCTTGCAACAGACGAGAGTTTTCTCGGATTACTTGACAAACCACAAATATGACAAAAAACAAGTCCCTAGTCTGACACAGTGTGGTTGCTTCACACCTGAATACTTGGCATTCAAGAAGTCATCAATCCTGACCAATAATTGTCAACTTAATACACAATCTGTGGCGTGATTGATTCACTTCAGCTTCCACTGGGCTCAGTGGATGAGGTATTAATTAAAGCAAAAGTTGTATAGATGATAAACTCAAGCTACGTTACATTGTTGTCCCACGTCTGCTCACAGCAGGCTCACAAGCTGAAGTTTTTAATACCGAAATGATTCTCAGTTTAACTTTGAGCTACACGGTGTGGTAGTCCTGCACCTGTCCGCATTGGGCTCCCAAGACTGAGTATTTAGTATCAAAATGTTGCTGTAGCACTTTCACTTACTCAAATTTTATCAGCTTGCCTATCTAAGTGACTCCCCAAATCTACATAAGGAGTTTCCCGTAGTCTCGCCATTTGTCTTGGTAGAAGCTGAGAAAGGGGCAGTGTCTTGGACACACGAAAAGCACAAAGGGACCCCAAACTCATGGTACACTGTTTTGATGGCTCTGTCAGCTTTGTCCATGTCCAATGTTTGTTAGCGTTTGCAGGTTGCTGTGACAAATAAAGATAAAAGCTTCTGTTCACCCTATGCACCTTTGGACTCTTTATAAACATACAAGGGCTCTTGATGCCACAACCTAACCCTTGCTCGCTTGGCCTGGCTGGTCTGCGGTTAATACCTCCTAGTGATGACCCCTTCCCCACCCCCCAAAAAAAGTCTAACACTGCCCTACATCTGTAACACTTATAAATATTTATCTACTCTTCTACTCACACTGATTCCATAAAACACTCAAAACTCTTATTCATTAAATTCTACTCTTCATACATCTTGTACCTATCCTAATATATTATAGTAAAATTAAGTGTCTATTTAAACAAACTATTATTAAAAATTTTTGCTAGCTCTGCAATAAATTTCGTTTTCTCTATTCTTGATGTCAACCCAAGTGTTTTCCTATCTCATGTTTCACTATGGACTTAAGATTCGGAGGCACCGGGTACACGTGACATATGTAGGGCTGATGCTGTTTGACTCTGAAGTGGATGACACAGGATTGCATTTTCCCACATTTTCACAGGATGTTTTTCTAGCATTTCCTCAAGCTTATGACACTGTGCTTTTGTGAACATCTCTGGTGTTCTCTCATCTATCTGTAATTTTGCGTGTTTTGGTATTTTGTTGGGTAATATCCCCCAACTGGTAGAAAATGCAGCGCGCCACTGATTGTCTTGTGTGAGACTCAAAATTGACAGCATTCCATTGTGCGGATAATGGCTTTTATCCCATGTGAACCGATACACTTGGGACTCGACACGGAGCTGTATCATTCTCTGATGACATGTGATCCTCGCTTCATACCAGTGCAGCATATCCATTACAATAACTATCTCCATCATAAAGACTTGCACTGTGATAAAATTCATTGTAAAATATGTGTTCCCTATCTGGACTTCAGTCATTACTTGCATTATTGTGCCTTTGACATTGGCAGTTGATAGGATGCAATATCCCTTAAGTGCCCTTCCTTTACCATATTGAATACAGACCAAACAGTATTTAACACTTTGGCACCTGTGTCAATTAGCGCTTGAAACGGGTAGTCACATCTTCACTTGCAGAGTGGGTGACTTGTGTGCACCTATCCTCCGTATGGCTGGAGAATAGTCCCAGTTCTCGTCTCTTTCAGCTTTCTCTATATCTATATTTACTTTGCACCACGTAAGTGAATATTTTGCCTCATGTTTATCAGGTAACACTAGCGGTGGGAGACGGTCATGGCTAACCTTGCCTAGTTTCGTGTTGGTTCCTCTTGTACAAGGACAGTATGAATATAGTTAACCTCATCTGGCCATTTATCTTCGGCTCGTATTGATCACCATATTTCTTTTCCCTTTCATAGCTGTCTAATCCCACGTGTTCCGGACCATCATGCTTTCTTTTTAATTTTCTCGGTTGTCTGGGTAACCTTGTCGGTATCGTCAATGCTTCTCATGTCCCTTCAGGTCTCATTGATCTACATTTTCATTTCCTACCTCTCTATTGAAGTTTCTCCCACATTGCTTGCCTCGGTCATAGCTGCCTTGCACCTCAAATCTTTCCAGGAGTGTAATAAAACTCTCAATGGTTGTTACTTCTGCTGTTGCTACCATGTTTTAAAAATATTGTAAATATCTGGAAAGGTGGTGGATCAGTCGTGCATACGTGAAGGCATTTTATTAGAGAGTGTGCTCTTCTGCAATCTTACTAACATAGTAGGACATAGAATTCGCTCTTTTCACAATTAGTACTCCTGACAAATGTGGGGCTCAAGTCTGTCCTGTACCACTGGCAACCAAAAAGAGACATAAATGCCGCATAACTATCCTCACAGCTTTCCCAAGTTTTGGATGCAGCCAGTGCACATTTATCAACGGGCCCTATCAGCCTGCTAAGGAATAGCTCCTCCCTGACTGCCTTGCTGCAAGGGAAATTTTTTCACAAATTTGTCCATGTGGTGGATAAAACTCGTCGACCTCGAAATGCAACTGGGTCTTGAAATCTTGGTTGCATCTCTCGGTGGGATCCACACGTGGGTAGTAGACAGCAGTTTTCCAGTGACTCACTCCCCACTTAGTACATGCATCACACCACTTCTGGCCCGTAAACTGGGTCCCGTTGTCTGTAAGTAGGTGCTTCGTGTAACTCCAGAAGGGGAAGAACTCAGTATTGAAGACTTTGATGATTGCAAGCGCACGTGCTCTGGAAATGGCTCAGGCCTCCGTCCAGCGGGAGAACAGGTCCGTCACTACTAGCACAAACCTCTTGCCGTTGGCAGTCTGGGGTACGGCCCCATGAGGTCCAGAGCGACAGTCTCAAATGGTTCAGTAGGCTCTCTCTGCTGTTGTTGTTGAACACTGTCAGTCCGGCGCAACTCGCAACAGTTGCATGCCACACACTTCCTGATGTACGCCATCATGTCTCGCGCTGTTCTTGGCCAGTAGAAGACGGTGCGGATGTTCTTCTAAAGTCTGCTGTGCACCTGAGTGACCTGCTAGGGTTCCGTCGTGGGTGTAGCACAGGACATCAGCATGTACGGTGGCTGGAACATACAGAGTCACCTGATCACGAGCTTTTGGTGAGCAAGACTCCACGCAGCCATCGACCACTCTCCATCGGTCAAGCACTCTGGCGCCGCAGCGCTTTCGTACTGCTGGGCGACTGGACATTGCGCAAGTGTGCAGGCAATTCAGTCGTGGAGATAGTGTAGGGGTGGGACACTGCTAACCTCAATCTGGTTGAGGCTAATGTTACTCGCGTCATTTGAGTGTGTAGAAGGCAAGATGTCCTCCCATTCGGCCTTGTCCACGTCGATGACATATAGGCAGGGTGTCCTTTTCAGAGCATCTGGGAGTTGGTTGGCCTTCCCTGGAATGTACTCGACAGTGAAATCATAATCCTGGAGTAGCAGGGACCACCTGGCAAGCGGCCCAAATGACCGCTACACCCTCTCGTTCACATTGTAGCGCTGCTCTGTCGGTCCAAACTTGGCGCCAGCATAGTCAATTACTCGCTGCTGGTCGTTGTCATCCAGTTAGTATAGCACCACGCCCAAGCCTTATTGACTAGCGTCTGTTTGAAGGATGAGCAGTTTTGGTTACATCATATCTGGCTAGGGTGGGGCATTTGCTGAAACATCTCTTGGTTTCTTGAAAAACTTCTTCTGCTTCTGTCGACCATTTGTAAGGTTTCTGTGGTGACAATTGGGCAGTCATGGACACTGTCACAATGGCTAATTCCTCTATATACTCCCGTAGCCAGTTCATGAGCCCAAAGAATTTTCTCAACTGCTTCCTCGTGTGGGACGTAGGATAGTCCTGGATAATGCGTTGGAGCTCTGGGTTAGGGCGGTTGCCGCCGGCGTCGATCACATGACCCGTGAAGTTGACAGAGTTTTACCCAGGTGACACTTGGGTGCTGAAGTTGTGAACCCATTGACGACTAGGCGCTCAAGCACCAGAGACAGGTGGTGCAGATGTTCCTCCCAGGACTCAGATCAGACCACCATGTCGTCAAGATAGGCCAGTGTGAATTCACCAATGAGGCCGTCCAGAACGTGTACCATCATATTCTGGAACATGGCCGGAGCGCACTTCAGTCCAAATAGCATGGCACAGAACTGGTAATGACCTCCATCAGGAGTGGTGAATGCCGTCTTGCGGTGGTCGGCGGGTCTCACGTGGACTTGCCAATACCCGCTCCGAAGGTCGAGTGTGGGCAAATTTTTGCATTGCCCAGAGTTGCCAGGGCATCTCTGGCAATGATCTATTGTGGTGCAGCGTATTTGGTGCAGGAATTCAGGGAACGGAAATCAACGCAGAAATGTCAATTCCCGCCCTTCTTTGGGGCCAAAGTTATGGCAGAGTTATATTTGCTGTTGGTTAGCTTGATGACGCCGTCGTGTAGCATCTCTTGTACCCTTTCTTTGATTATACATGCTTGGTGTGATAAGTAACTACGGGGTGGCTTGGTAACAGGTCGATCATGCTCGAGCTCAATCGCATGTTCAGCAACAGTGGTGCGACGAAGACAGTCACTTGTGCTAAATAAGTCGCATTGCCCATCTAACAGACGTTGGAAAGCATCCTTGAACTGTGGTGGCATGTCGTCCACGTCTGCCAGCTGGACTTATGGGGCAGAACTTGGGGCAGATGGGTGCAGCACGTAAGCAGTATGCAGCTCGGTTAGACCAAAGTGAATTCGATGGGCTGTGGGCTCCACAATAGTGTTTTGTTTAGTGAGCCATGATAAGCCAAGTATCACTGATCCGCACAACTCACTTGACACAATCGTTGAAGTCACTGTTTCGAACTGGCGTATTGTAACCTATACTTGTTGGCACTCGTGATTAGTTACTGCAATTTGGATGGTTTGGTTACATGGCCTAATGACACTGAATTGAATGAAGTGTGTATGACAAAAATTGTGAGATGCAGCAGTATCAATCAAAGCTAGGCATGGAATATTATTGACATGAACGGGAATTTTAATGCATTGGTACTGTGAACTGGTTAGGCTGTTGAGTTATTGTTGTATCAGGTTGGTATTGTTCAGTATCGGGGCATCAGAAACGTCCGTCTCCTGTGCCTCATTTTCTCGTTTCCCACACTTGGGCCTTTGTTTCGCGGAGAGCTACGATGTCCTACTGATCGACGTGAACAGTCCTTGTGCCAATGATGTGTTTGTTCTCCAGGGCAGAAATAACATGGGGTACATGGAGGCTGACTGTAGTCTATCGTAGCTCGGCTGTCACTACGCGGAACTTCACGGACTTCTCAAAGCATCGGAGCACTCTGAGAAAACTTCTTTTTCACTAATCCACTGTGTTGTTGACGTTGTTGTCGATCTGTACATTCGTGTGATGTTGGTTTTTTTGACTGGGTAACTGGTGAAGATGTTGTAGGTAGTGGGTTACGTTCAAGGATGGCAGCAGCCTTAGGGAACCCATTTAGTCCGCTAGTGACTAGAGGGAAAAGTGCCTGTCGGTAGTGTGGGAGTGCGGTTTCGGCAGCCACAAGTAACACTTCACTCCCTGGCATAGTTGGTTGGAAATGCTGCACTTATGTACCTTTTGGGTTAGAAAAGTGGTGAGTGACTCACCTTTACGTTGAACTTCAAGTGTTAATTTGCTTTGTATCTGTAATGAATGATAAGCATCTGTGAATTTTTTGGTAAAAGCAGACTCAAATTGTTGCCACATTATTCCGTAGTGTTGCACTTCTTGCCACCATGCACTTGCTTTACCTTGTAACTGGTCGCAGACGCACTGCGGCCACTGTGCTGTGCCAACGCTGTAACAGTGTAGTTGTGAGGTACAATCCCTGATGAACTTCTTGGAGTCCTCACAGTTGAGGCCAGGGAAGGTTGGTAGCACCTGGAAACATGCCGGGGTCTGCGGTTTGGTGTATAGGTCATTCGGAATAAAAAGAGCACTAAAGATTTAACCTTTGAAAAAATCACTAGCCGTTACTGCACATAAGTCAACTTTAACAACAGTAACATTATTGTTTGTATGGTTGGTAGCGAATAATTGCGTGTAGTTCCGTGTATTTTCTTATTTGAATATGTCATTAGTGAAACAACATCAAATGCAAATGACCTCTCTGTATTTAATATTCTTTAAAATATTTATTTAAGTTCTTACTGACATACCTACTGACTGTATAATTTTATTTAATTAGCGCCAGCACAAAGCGACACAACCGAGTCGATTATCGTTGGCACATGCCACACGCCACAGAGGTAGTTTAAAATTTCACCGACAGATGGCATCAGAGTTAGGTTTTCGTCGCTTCGTGAATTGCGTCATTCAGTTTGTTTGTCCGTTGTGTGAATGGGTTACCGATAAACATATTCAAAAGTATTAGAAGTGACTGTTTATGATTATCATTGCTTAACTATGTGAAGTCAATAGTAATGTAAGTTGTTTTGTTTTATGATCGCCAGCCTCAGTATCTGGACATAGAAACAGTATTTTTTCCCTGTTTCACACATTAAGAAAATATGTGATTTATTGTTTCTCTTTGCGTGCGTCATTATCGTTCATTGCAGTATGCTGAACGGAACTTGAATTCTTGAGTTGCGTGTGTCGTGTGTGTTTTTAGTGGCGGTTTTGATTTAAAACTTTGAATATACTGTGCATGCATTTACGAGAATCGAAACGGTAATAGCGCCGTTAGAGTAGACTCAGAGAAACCAATGTTATAAGACGTTTACTCGCATGTACTTATAACTAAGATTACTATTGAGTACAGCACATATTAAACACCAGTGCATTTAATGAGTACATATTGTAGCTAAAATTTATCGCAGCAGTGTAACATAAATGTAAACATTGAACAAGCCTATGTAAATAACAGCACGTGGCAATGTTGGTGTTTACATGCAGCGGAAAGATATAAACTGGCAGAAAATAGAAATTAATCAGGGCTTTTATGAGTGCTCACTTTATTCTGAATCACCTATAGGTAGGCGTCATCTAAGGTGGTTCTGGCTTTGGCACAAACATAGTGACTGGTGGTTGTTAATACTGTGGTGGTGCTGAATACTGTTGACGGTGGTTGCTGGTAATAAGGTAACAGCAGTCTGGTGCCTAGGCGGTGTCACAGAAGTTACTGGTTGGTTGATAGTTGCGGTACCCTGGAACTGCAAGGCCCTCTGCTAAGAGCACAAAATGCACGTATTGTATCACCCCATGACATCTAGGCACTGTTGCATGGGCAGGCATTTCGGATGGGTGGTTTGGTGACACACACAGCTTGTCACAACATCCTCTTCAGGTTTGACACAAAATGGCTGTTGACAGGGTAGTGCAGGAGCCTTAATGTCATGACTCGGCTCACACTTCACTGCAGCAAGCAGGGAACACTGGAAACAGCCTGTTTTACAGGCGGATATGTTGGCAAGTTCTCCCGAGGTCACGCAACTCTTGTGATATTTACGTGTTCACATACCACACAACACTGTTGTAAGCCCAGAGCCAAGACACAAAACACTTTCACACTCAAGTAGTTTCTGCTAGGTAAGGTCTGGTTGCTGTGGTTTAGTTTTGATATCTGTTTTAAATGGAAAGTTTGTGGCAGGTTCTAGTAATAATGTCTGTAGGGCAATTGCACTGTATCCACGGTACACATCTGTGCGTGTGATTATGAACGCATCATACAAAGGAATGGCATGGTAGTTGCGGATGCAGTGATGTTATGGTGGTAACATGTGCCCTGTATTGTTTACATTTGTCTGGCAGTGATATAGCACTTGGTATTGCAAGGAAAATGGTTGTTTACAGTAACTGCACTGTAAGCGCACAAAGGAGCGAGAATTCTGGTATTGTTCCATGTTGGCACAGTCTGTCAGCACAAGGGAAACGGTTTGAATATTGTCAGGGGGCTGGACGTAGTAAAATAAATAATGTAAAAAGAATAGACAGTGTTAAATAGTTAAACAGATGTGGAGTGTCGTGTTTATGACCGTTATGTTATACCTTGTTTGTAGCTTAAATGTTGAATGTAAAATGGGGGATAAAAGTATATCTGAATTATTAAGCTATGCAAGCCTATGAGGTGGAAAGCAAATAAACATCACTAGTAAATAAAACAAGCATTTGACTTAAACATAACGATAAGCAATAAAGATTAATAAACTCTGTAATTATTGAAACATCACTGGGGGGTATACATACGGTACGTAGCTCCTTAAGTAAAATAAAAACAAGCAAGCACTTTAAAGATAGAATTTCCTCCTTGTAGCCTAGCTACAATCATAAAGTATTAATATATGGTAGAGCACAACAAACTAACTGAAACAAAATAATAACTCCGCTTGGCAAACTATCTATTGCGAGGGGTACAGAAGATCGAAACATAGACTAACGTCCCAATACGGGTCGCGTCTCCTACCTTGCCTTGTGCATGTGCTTATCATCCATAGTCATCTATTATTATTAAAATAAATATTTAAATCAAGATACACGTTCTGCAATTAGGGGCTATCAATTAATGTTAAAGGGGACTACAGTTCGACTACTTGAAATGAAAGAGTGAATTCAAATTATTGTAGTTTATTACAAAAGATTAAAATAAAATGTTGTACAAAAATAAATATTACATTAATGAAAATAAAATTGTACAATTTGGAAAAAGATTTGTTATTTAAATGTGATGAACTGTGACCAGATAGTACATTAAGAAAAGAAATTATACTACACAGTAAAGTGGTTTCTGGCATTACTAAACAATCCCGAGGTCATTACATTACATTGAAAACAATTAATAAAAGGCAATTGTACTGGCCAACAACAAATAACCGCGTCAACGTATCCACGACTATTCAACAAATACCGAACACGAAATCTAAAGGGGAAATAATATTAATTTAATAATAAAATAATAACATGAAAGAATACTTATCATTTAGATGTTCCTGTCCAGCGAAGTCTCATCCATCTCAGGGCTACGAAGTCTTCTTATCCCGAAATAAATAACCGACTAACCGAAACTAAAAATGAACAGTAATAATAAAAAAATACTAACTAACTAAACTGAAACTTCTGCCGTCTGGCACTTAGGCCGTCGTCTCGCCCATCTGGGCATCGCCATGATCGCCTAAGTCCTAACCAAAGAAATCCATAAAAGAAGCTCACGAAAAGTCTTACGATAAAGTCCTACGAAAAAGTCTGCCAAAACATGGCCGGCAGGTATTTATAACTACCGGTTGCGCCGTCGAGAACCTTCCATGATTTACCTTCCTGGAATGGTCAGCAGCGACCATTCCAAATCGGCGCAACATCTACCCTCTCTGTCCCACAGGGCATTCACTCGTCAGCGATGTTTGACGTCACGGGCGGGGGGACTGTCAGAGAGCGGAACGACAGAAATGTGCTGTTGTGTGTTGTGCACTTCTAGCCCATGCGCCGGCCCTACCAACAGCTGGTAATGTAATGTGGGACAGGGGAGCGGGGGAGTGTTGACAGAGGCGTCCAGTGCCCCCGGAAGGCCGCCGCACGCCGAAGGTACCAGAAAGACCCACAGCACACGACCGCCCGGCGACACCGAAACATCCATCACCACACCCCCCGACCTACCTACAACCTAACACAAGGCCATCGGCCTACACACACTACCAGGACACTGTCCGCAATGGAATTTACTAGCACTGCAATGGCAACAATCTCTGCAGGCTACCAGGAACAGTGAACTAAAAAAAAACTCTACCTGAGAGACTGTGTGAGAACACTCTAGATTTCCACAATTCTAAATTCAAAGCAATGACTTCCCAAAAACTCTATACTCTTTAAAATTACAAGCCAAAATAACTTTACCACCTATTTCGAGTATGGATGAGAAGAAAAAAAAAAAAAACCCGAAAATTAGCGTCGTGACAATATACACACACAGGTCTCATGCACAATTGCTGTGTGCGGGGTGACATCACTCCACAGCAAGCGACTGGCACGGCAGACTTGACCCTCAGTGCAAGGGGAGGAGTTGGGGGAGTGTGGCGTCTTGGCGGTGGTGGGAGGCAGTATCGCTCTTGGAGGGAGGGTAGCTCACATCTTCCCCTCTCTGCATGTTCGCACGGTGAGAAGAGCACGCTCGTTCCGGGGCCTCGTGTGCTGCTGCATAGTTGGGCCACCCAGGAAGGGCCTGGGAAGGGGGGATGACGCCATGCGCTTGGCGGTTGCACAATGTCTGGCCGACTTCCTTCTTCGCCTGGAAATGTATACCCGGTGTCCCCTGGATATGCTCATACAATACGCTGCAGAATGTGTGTTTTCTTGGCTATCACAGTGATGGTGATGATCTGGTGATACTGTAGCCTTTACTCCCCACAAATTCGGTTGACATATGATGACGAGAGGATTCTGGGGATGACATAAAAATTATGATGACACTGACTCGGTAGGCGAGTCATATGGGATGTGGGTGACAAAGTTAAATGAATGGACTGGCTGGCAGGGAGAGCTGAGATGAGATGAATAGTGGGGAAAAGGGTATACGGCAGAAGCCATGGGGGAAAAACCTTTAATGATGATCTCAGGGCCAACAGGCCGACGACCACAGGGCAAGCTACGTACAAGTGGATTGTTACACCCTCGAATTATAGATTCTTCTGAGGCTTGTTGGAGCCAGTCTCCATGCCAAAACACTCTCAAATAGGTACATTGCGCATCACTGGGGATGGGGTGGGCAAGTACTATATAAATAATAGACGGGGTATGTTCTGTGATTTACTCACCATAGGTCTGTGCTGATGGTCAGTGCCAGTTGAGCGGGCATGGAGCATAAACCCTTCCAGTGGATTGCACGGGAAAACAGCGTTTTTGTCGAGTTACACGGATGCAAACAAAGAAAGTGTGGTACTGTTATTCGTTAAAATAACACACTTTTAAGCAAAAGAGTAAAAAATAGATAACACTCCCATTTTGAGCAGCAGATTGCAGAGTAGCAAATCTTCAGATGTAGAAAATTAACCTACCGAACAGCCAGTAGAGAATCTGCAAAGTTTAGTAGAAACAGTGGAGTACATCCACGAGCTATGGTGGTACTTTACAAAATATACCGTCTCTACAATCCTTTCTTAGCCAAATGCCAACAATACATTTAACACTTGATTGCCAGAAACCTGTTGTGCCAACATGATAAAAAAACCTAACTCTCAATTGCCCGAAACCTCTTTAGTCAGAGAGGAAAAACACAATTATGGACTAAACATGTTCTCCATTATGTAACATATTAGACATAAGAACTTCACAACTTAAAAAAAAAAAAATCATTTTCCCTTAATCATTTTCAGCAAAACATTCCTCACATTTTCAATTGCATTAAAAATTTATTTTATGCCACTTATTATTTTCAACATCACTAACACCTCAGTTATAACACTCATTCCTTGAATCTCCTCTTTTACTATTGTCAAACCAAAAAATTAATTCACGTTAACATTTTCCAATCCAACAATTTTGTTACCAACAAATTCGAACATTAATAACTTGCTCAAATGTAATGAAATATTCTTCCTTAAAATGTATTTGTTCAAACACCTTTCATTTTTTTCAGACCATTTAACTTGTAAATTAGTAAAATTTAAAATTGAAATACTTGTTCCTACCATATTTAGAAAACAAAGTTTTGTTACATTTTTTTTGTACTTAAATCACGAAAAATTTCTCACCAAATGTACAAAGTTACCAGAAAATCTTCATTTCTCATTACAAAAATAACATTCTTCATACATATTATTCACATTTATTTATGAAGCCAAAAAAATTTATGTTTAGTCATAATCCTCTATACTTCATTTGTTAATATTCATTATTAATAAGTGGATTATTATTGATATTAGAATTCATATAAATAATTAATATTTCATCAAGAATAATTGCGTAGTTGAGATAAATAATAAAAATGTTGTAAACTGCTAAAAAATTTACTAGCAAAAAAATATTCTTATCACTGATGCAAAGTGGTAGTAAAAATTGCAAACGTGAAATATTAATGCAAAAGCAAATTATAAATTCACTTAATATTATCAACTTTTGTATACATCCCAAAACTGGATTCACAAATTAATAATACCACAAATAATTACTAAAGGAATTGGCCACTGCCAATAACCTTATATTTTCTCATACACTTATTTTCACTATAGATTCCATCATTATTTTTAACACCACCATAAAATTAGTTACTTTGGTGTCTTACCATGAAATATTTCTTATATACAAGTCAACCAACTTGTCAAACGTTTTCGACATCACCTCAATACTCTCCCTACTTTTCAAAATTAGTTAGGTACTTCACACACGTGCGCGCGCACACACACACACACACACACACAACACACACAACACACACACACAACACACACACACACACACATGCATGCACGCACCCATGCACACATTCACCCATGCACCCACCCATGCATGCACCCATGCACCCACCCATGCACATGCGCACATGTGTACACTCACTCACTCGCTCACTCACTCACTCGCTCGCTCACTCACTCACTCACTCACTCACTCACTCACTCACTCACTCACTCACTCACTCACTCACTCACTCATTCATTCACTCACTCACTCACTCACTCACTCACTCACTCACTCACTCACTCACTCACTCACTCACTCACTCACTCACTCACTCACTCTTTCAGCAGTTTCTGTTTGTGATAAAAATCCTTGTGTAGTTCTTGTGACAAGATTGTATTATTTTGTTTAGTTTTTATAATTTCACTTCTCTTTACCTTAGTGAAGTTCTGACCCCCCGACCCTAATTCACTAAATCGGAGATAAACATTAACAATAGCCCTGTTCATTTAAGCCCTCCAAAATCATTTTCATTTTTACCTCCCCACCTACTTCATGTGTGCCCTTTTCGGTGAATTTGCCCCCATGACATAGTCCTATGTCTATTTTGTTTCATTGACACCACCTCCACGTGCACAGTTTTGTGGCATGTTTTTCTAGAATATAGTATTTCCATTGATTAGATTTTTTTACCCCCTCTATTCCTTCAACATTTTTAACCTCGGCAATTTCACCTCTTTCCTTGACTTGAGTTTCAGTCAAAGTGTCAGTTTTTTTTAACCAACTTATCTATTTTCAACCCCTGCTCTGAAATTTGCTCCGCAATTTCTCCTTTTAATGCAGCATTCTGTTCCGTAATAGGTTTGGTAATTTGCATTTTTAATTTCAAACTTTATCATGAAATCTGTTCAGAAATTTCATTTTTAAAAGTGTAGAATTTTGTGTCAAATTTACTTTTTATTTTCCAAAGTTTCAAATTTCTTAAATAATCTATCAGGTTCTTGATCCATTTTTGTAGACTCTGGATCAATCCCATTTGGAAAACTTACAAAACCTGCCTAATTTTCGTTGTCACTCAGCTATGTTGATCTGAATTTACCTTTGCCTCACTTAGTTGAAAATTTGCCACAACGTACACATACAGTAAGTTACGGCTAACATTGTTGAGTCTCTCCACCAATGTCCCGCGATGTTGGTAAAAGTTCTTCAGTATCAAAAAAAAAAATACCAAGGGTTGCATGTCATTGAATTATGCTGTTGAATGACAATCGCATAATTCACCAATATTAATGCAACACTACAATGTGAGCAAATGGTTTTCCAGTCCCCAAAATGCTTCTTAATACAGCAGAGGACAAAAAAAAAGTGCAAAAAAAAAATTGATGCCTCTAGCACCAGGCAAATATGGCATAGATTCGGTACCCTAGTTTGTACAAAGCTATTCTGCCATCACCCTTCATCTATGTGGCTGTAATTGTATTTTTAATTTTTTAATTGACATAAAATTTTATAAACATATCAATAAAACAAAACATGTGAGATTCCTTCTCCCAATACACTCTGTCACCTTTGAATTTGAAATACGTACAAAATTCTTTTTAAAATTCCTTTAAATATGCTGATTCACATTAGACCTCTACTGTTTCAATCATTATTAACTATGGCCGTTTGAAGAAAATTGAACCTCTTGCTCTTGTTTTACCTCGGCCTGGTTAACAGTTTTCGAGAAAACATGAATCAGAATATGACAACACAGTGTATACCTGCGGAGGTAGGCAATTATACTCCAACCCGCACTGTACCACACAAATAACTGAGGAAGCAGGTAACTGGTTCATGGCCAATCCTGGAAGTGCTAAAAATGTATCAGTTGCCAATAGAGAAAGTTTTTGTGTTAATAGATCTAGATCGGGGGAAAGTTTGTTGTGGCACCATCAACACAAGAATTTCAGCAACAGATGAATGGGAAAGGATTGAAGGTTTTTTTTCCTTTCATTATTCTGCAAGTGTACACACAGCATGAAAGCATTGCCATGGCTCAAAATTGGCCAAGTGTGAATTGGACCAGAGTGTAAATGATGACTGGCCATTCCTTGGCCACTTGCCTTGTTTCCTTCCAAAACTGGCCCTATTTATTGGGCCAACTTATAATTCCAGCATAACAATAAATTTATTTACTATTTACATTATGAAAATTGAACAATTTTCTTCACTTACAACTAAACATCTCTTCTTACTCTTCTAAAAAACTACCAGCATCTGTTATGACCGTAAGTTTGTTGTCTGCCTGCTGTAAAAATCTGCTCAGTGCACCAAAATTTTCACCCAGACTGAAAAAGAAAGTGAGTGCGCTAGGGTAATGTGTGGCGCTGTGAGGCAGCAAGTCTGTGAACTTGGCAGGTGCCAGCTGGCAAACATGCAGTTAGCAAGAGTAACTTGAGCAGGAGGGTGGTAGTGAGCGGACGGCTGTATCTCCATATTCTGTGAGGCGTAGTTGGCTGGAGTTTAAGCAGGCACTATGGGTAACAGCACGGGTGTTGCTGGCTCAAGCATTATGCCTTGCAGAAATATTCATGGCAGTGGCCTGTTTTTATAAGCTTGTAAAATAAAACTCCTAGAAATAAAAGAAGTAGCAGAGAAATTTGTGTTTCATAAATAAATGTGAGAGTTTTGCTTCAGGAAAACATTAAAACATTATATGAACTACGTTTTAGTGTTACAAATAGTTGAATAAAGAAAATTGTGTAACCAAAAAAATGTTTGTCTCTTTTGTGATGGTCACACTGAACTTTTCTAACAATTATATTTTAAATTGTACATTTTTCTTAGAAAGTTAATGCATTTAATTGTCTTTCTTCATGTTTGCTTGTTTTGGACATGGACGTTTTAACTTAATACACCAACCTAAACAGTACTATCCACCATAGTACAATAACACAGAGTAGTGTTTTATGTGTACTTATATTAATAGTGAATATTTTATTTCTAATTCTATATGTCTTATAATTTCTCTATAAAACCGGTTTATTATTATGACAAAACATCTTATGTTACAGTTTTTCACTTGTATTAAACAGGGCCTTGGCAGAGCACGTATAGTTATGTTGGAAACTATGAGTATGCATTCACTGTTTCAGTGTGGAATTCTAAAATTGTGTTAATATTGTGATACCTGCAAGTAATGAACAAATGCTCGCTACAGTTAGATTTTCTATCAACTTTAGCAACCTATTAGGCAGGCGGTCAACTGGCGAAAGCTGATTTAGGACGTTTCTGTTAGCCTAAATAGGTTGTGAATGGACGTTGTATATCTGCTGGATGTAATTTTGTAACTGTGCGTGTGATTTACTCATGTGTGAGTGAAAAGTGTTGTAACTTTTTTCGATACTGCCTATTTACTGGATGGTGTTTAATGAAACTGTCTTGTCGCAAATAACTGGCTATGCCTAATTACATTGCGGGTTTCTTCATTCTATAAGTTGCTTACCTAGGAAAAGAAGTTGCGCCGACAGTAACACAGGCATTTGTGGCAGCATATTACTGTGTCACCGAGAGGTGGGTTTGTACTTCAGTCTGCGATGAACGGAAATGGTATGCGTGGAACCATTTTATAATGCTACGTGGTGTGGCCAGTTTTCTTGAACAGGATTACCTTCGTGGTACTTAATATATAATCACAATATGGCATGTATGATGAAGATGTCCTGTTAAAATAACTGTCTCAAAATCAAGTTAAATTCTCAGATATAAAATTATTACCTTTGTTTTGGTGTCTATAAACATAAAATTGTTTTTATATTTTTTCAAGATGCAAAGAAATAGACACCTTGTAAAACCTTAATTAATGTGATGCAATATTATATGTTCAGGTGTTCTTTTGTAATTACTTAATTTCGGAAACATCAGGAAAATTATCTCAGATTTTAAGAGTCGTTAAGAACAATGTTAGTAGACACTACCCAAATTATGTTTCGAGTGATTGGGCAGGCATGGGGGTATAGAAAGAGTTGCAAATTTCTGTAGTCTTGAATATTTCATCCCCGCACAATAGTATAGTTTTGATCATACTAAATTTTGGATGTTCCTATATTTTTGTTGTATCAAAATTTCAGCATAGTGTGTTGTTCAATAGCATTATTTTTAATTCATTTGGCATAGCATCGATGAAGCGATACCTTTTGAACAGGTATTGTTGAGTTCTGTTTGACAACATGTGTATTTTGTATATTCTGTTTTCATCTAGTAAGTGATTTGGTGTGGTTTGTGGTATTGCAGAGTTTTTTGAGCTAGGAACAGAAAGTAGGGCTATGATTGTATTGTAAACGTAACAGAAACATCTGCGATACTAATGCGAGTGAAAATGCAGGAGCAGAAAGTTTTTCAGTCCTTGAAAAAGCCCTTAAAAATATTTTAGAAAGTCCTTAGAATTCCTTATTTTTCATTGTACCAAGGGAGTATGAACCATGCCTGTCTACTCAAGCTGACTAACAGCTGAAAAGAAAATTCTGAGTTTTGAAACAAACAAGTTTGTATAAATGAGATGAAGGAATAAATGGTGAAGTGTGTTTTGTAGAATTACCTATTTGCCTACTAATAATGTTACATTATTACTGTGTATGTAAATTAGTGTCAAATCTTGTGTTATCTTTTAACTGTTGTAACATTACATTGTGTGTGGATTGATAGTTGTTCTATAGATATATGTAAATTGAAATTAAAAATAACTGTATTTTGATTTCACATTTTCGGGCAACTTTATTTCTGGCGTGATGACCAGGCCAATTACAGAGTGTGTGAAATTTACAAATAGAATATGGGATAGTGACATCACCAGGATTCAATTGCAGCCCAATCTGATAAAACACTTGCTAATAATATGTTAAGGGAAAGTATTACATTTCCTTTATAGTCTAATAAGAATACATGCAAATGAAAAATTATGTTTCAGGGTAATAACTTTAATAAACTGCTGTTAGTACACAAAGAGACAAAACTATAAAATCATGTAATTCATAACCAAAATTTCAAATCTTTGGGGTAAAGGGGCCTTCGCCCCGTTGGCTTCCCTCTGGCTACACCACTGATACAGGATGCAATGGCAAATAGCCAAATAAGTATTGCCAGTGGCGAGGCGTGGATTGGATGGTTATGTAAGCAAGCATATATATAGGAAGTTTTTCACTAATACCCGCCATTAAAGCGGGGGGTCCGGGGTTCCTCCCCCGAAAAAATTTGAATTTTAACGTGCAATTTGATGCTATTTAAAGGGTTTCTGAATGTAAATATTGAATATAAAACTAAGAAAAAATCGTAATGCATTTAAGGATATTTTGCTAAAACTCATCGATTTATTTTGAACAACGGGTAAATGCTATTTTTTCGGAGGTGAAGGGATGCAGCTGACCCTACATGACCCATGCTGTGTTTGTCCTATATTAAATATATGTATTTACAAACATATATCTTATACCCGTACACACAGACCACACCACACAAGTAAAATACGTTCATTCACACATACAAACATTTGATATTACTGAACCAATTTAATAGTACAGTAATATGTACTAGAGCATTATTTCGTATAAACAAATAAACAAGTAAAATAAATGTTTCATTTACTGACCAAAGTAATGTGTGTTTTCGAAAAACAACTACAACGCAGGTTATTAAAATTGTGATATGTCCTGCCCGTCTGCGAGCCAGAAAAAATTGCTTTTTTAAAAACAAATATTAAAAAAAGAGTAAAGGTGACACTGTGTCACCTTTACTTTTTAGACATTACAAGTAAAAGTGAATGTATCAACATGACTTACCTGTAGATTTTAATGGTCATTAGGTGATTGGCTGCAAAGAAAAGACGGGCCTCATCAGCACAATACTCTGGCTACTCAGCTGTCCACAGTTCATGCTACTGAAGTCTAACCTGGATTATTTAAATGAAAGTTTAATGCGGCGACTTTTCCTTGTAAAAATGTCTATAACATCGTCGTAAAATGAGTTTCTTTTTTTCAATTCTTTTAACAGATTTTTTTCAATCGACAAAATAAACAAGTCTTCGACAAAATAAACAAGGCTGAGAGTCGAGGTTGACCTTAAGAATTACGTAAGTACGTGTGAATTCTTTTCAATGCAAAGAAAGACTAGTTGCTGGGATTGTCAATACCAAAAAAATCAATTTCCATGCTTCTGGAAGTGTTTCTTGCAACTCGTTTAAAAACAAATATTTATGAAGCTCAGCGACACTACCCTTGTGAAATTCCTCTGAAGAGTACATTACCGAAAGTTCGCTTCTAAGCCTGGCAATGTCAAAGTATTGCCCATATGAAAATTTTAAAGACTGGAACATTTGCTCAGGGAAAAACTGCGAAAAAGTAGAAAATTTTTTAAATTCTATTAGACCAATACATTTAAGATTGTCAATATCACAGAATCTTTGGTTTATTTTTGTCGTGATAGTGTCAATGATTTCAAAATAAAGTCTACGATAACAAATCTTTGTGTCACTTGAGACACTGTCTGTTCACTGTCTTTTCTTAAGTTGACAGGCGCTTACGAGGTCTGTAATTCTGCCTAAATCTCCCTCAAATTTAGCCCAAAATTCACCAAAACCCTTACGTAGTTTTTCAAGATGTGTCAGAAACTGTTCGACTCTCTGACTGCAGTAACCTATGTCATATCCCTTATTTTAAATTACTTCAAAAAGAGTATCAGAAAAGGGAAACATCAATGAGAAAACATTAAGAAGAAAGTTGAAACTAAAGTCGTGAAAAGTCGCATAGAAACCACGGGCACTTGAGTAAGTATCGACATTCCATTTCTCTCCGTTATTAATTATACACTCTAAAAGCTGTAAAATGTCGCGTTTATTTTCAAAAACAGTCTCAACTAGTCTGCTATTGTAGTTCCATCTCGTGGGTGCTACAGAGGGGAATTGTTTCTTCACTTCTTGTTCAAATGCATGAGTTCTCTTAGGAGACTTGGAAAAAAATGCAGCAAAACCTGACAGTGTCATGAAAAATATTTTACATTCTTTAATGTTGTCCACAGATGGTTTTAGGACGAAGTTCAGCTTGTTGGCATAACAATGAACCAGGGTGACGACAGGGCAGGAAAACCGGGAATAGTCAGGGAATTTTAGTGGCCTGAAAAAGTCAGGGAATAGTCAGGGAAAATTACCCGCCCCATCTCCTTTTTCGGAAATCGAAAAGCAATAGTTAAAATCAGTTAAAATGAGGCCTACATGAATGGAGTAGCGCGGACTGGCAAGCGTGAAGACGCGTCTGGTGCCTTTCATCGGACATCAAAGTACCATAATCTCGGGGAAGAAAGCCATAAGTAGCTGGGCACGCTGCATCACATACACCACTTTTATCCGTAATCTATTCAGTTGTTTACTGCTCGACGCTTCCTGCTGATGCAGAAGGCTGATAACGTGTCGCCTTCGGCTTTTTTTTTACGTGGTGCACGTCTCTCGTCTCTCTCTTAGGCCCCTCTCCCCCATATGCTTCCTTCTGATGCGGAAGGCTGATAACATGTCGGCGTTTTTTTTTACGTGTGCTATACTCCGTAAGTGTGAAAAGCAGCTACCGGCTTGTAAAATGATACAGCTATCTTTTGTAACATGAGAAAGCAAACTTGCATCCTGCCATGCTGTTGTCTTTCTTTCTTGTTATTTTCATCAACTTTAATTTGTAACACACACAGTCAGTCGCCTATTGGAAAGAAGGGATGGTAGAAAGGGCGGGCGGAATTATATTTTTAGAGCAACTCTGTGTGCTTGCTTGTGAATAAGATGAGTGAGGTGTCAAGGGGGAAGAACTTAACCTGGCTAGAGATAGAAGAGGAACACCTCTGGGGGGGGGGGGGAAGCTAGGAGGTTGTAGAGTTATAAAAACTGATTAAAGTACTGCTTTACATGGAAAGCACACTTCACAGGATCTCTCAGTGAGTACCTTCACAATACTCATAAAATTAAATTTTTCCAAGGAATTTTTTTGTGTATTCTTGTATAGTACTTGGCTTTTTGATTGTAGGTAGTATGTAATCAGGAAATATGTTTATTATCGAATGAGAATTTTCTCCACGCATAATTTAATTTTGTACTACATGAAATTGTTAATTTAATTTCCCAGTGTAACAATTGTATTACTCTGAATTTTTGACATCTATTTAAATGAATTACTTTAGTTGCAACTGTCTGTTGTAATTTTGATTTAACTATTTTATTTCAACATGCAGGATTAGAGTACGCAAAGTATATTGTTTATATTGTGTAAACTATGTAATGTATCTATGTTTCCTGAGGTAAGAAGTTATTACACAAATATTTTATTCATGTAGTAGGCCTTTTAATTTGTCGATTGCGAGAAGCCATAAGTTAGGTATTACTGTAAATTTCTTACCGTCAACTGTACTTAAGAGTTGTAACTTTCAGTTCTAATTTTTATATTATTATGGGCATACTTAATAAACTTACAAAATTAGAGCACACAAATTATGTTGTTCGTGTGTTTACTATGCAATCAGTGTTTTCTGAGGCATGTATTTTTCATGCAAATACAGTAAACTTCCGATTATCCGTGCTAATTGGTGCTGCGCCATGCACGGATAATCGGGAAACACGGATAACCCGAAAATAACACATCTGTTAGTATAAAAATGTAAAAAAAAATTAATTTATATTTAATTAATTCAAATACCATAATGAGTAATGGTTTTACCTATGAACAACGTATTTCACAACGTTTTCACCAAAATAAATAAAAGTATATCTGGGGTGCACAGTAAAAAACGAGAAAAAATTATGTTGAAATTTCGTTAATACACTTTTGCGCGATCTCGTTAATTCATTCTTGCGCGCAAGAGTTGACAATCTTATGTTTAAAAAAATTTATTTTTACAAAAATTTTTGGTTTTTACAGTGTTTAACATACAGAAAGCCGCACGGATAATCCAAAAACCAGTTAATTGGGGCACGGATAATTGGGAGTTTACTGTATTACAAATCGTAGACGTATTTTGGACATACATAATTGCAGCAAATGGTTTGTCACACAAAACCGGACAATACATGCAGACAAGCAAAAGGATGCTTTTGGTTGTTTACTTTTCTGTTTGTCTGCATGTATTGTCTGGTTTTCTTTGACTCACAGTTTGCTGCTATGGCGTATATCCATAATATTTATTTGATTTTCAACTTGCCTCATTGCAAGAATGGTTTAGAAACAACACAAATGTTATATTAGTAGTACATTAAAACTTGTATTATGTGCAAAGTGCATTGAATTGGACAAAGAAAAAATGATTTCTTTTATAAAGCATAAAAAATTGTGTTAAAAAAATTTATTAGGTCAGGGAAAATTTTCAATTTGGGTGGGAAAAGTCAGGGAAAAATCAGGGAATTATATTCCCAACAGTTTGTAGCCACCCTGTGAACGAACAAAGCTTGTTTGTGTTTAGCTTTAACCCGGGCTTGCAAGCCACTGTGTTCACCAGACATTACAGCAGCACCGTCGTATGTCTGGGCTACAATTTTGCTTTCATAGTCATATTCCCTCATACATTCAAATAAGTGTGTGGGTGGCAAATGCATTAGCAGTTCGGTCAAAGTCAGAGAAGCCTAAAAATCTTTCATCTATAGTACCTTTCGAAGTACAGTATCGCAATACAGTAGATACCTGGGATTTGTTCGAAACATCCGTGGTTTCGTCCATTAATACAGCAACAAAAGGTGCTGCGTTGATTTCTCTTTTTATTTCACTTGTTAAATGGCCTGCCTAGCTGTGAATGATTTCATTTTGGATGTTACTTGACACACCCGTAAAAACTTTAGAATTCTCTAAACGAGAGTCTAACTTGTTATCAAACTTTCTAATCAAAGTTAACAATTCTACATAATTTCCATGATTATCTGAATGTTGAATTTCGTCGTGACCTCTGAATGGAAGTTCTTGTTCTACCAGAAAACAAGTAACATCTATGAAACGGCTAATTGTGTACCTGTTGTTTTTAACCATTTCATTATGTTTTTGTACATCTAATCTATGCTGCTCACTAAGTTTAAATTCAATTCTAGTCTTTCCGAATGTTTTTAGTGCAACCAAAGAAGTTATGTGGTTCTGGATAATTTCATGTCGTTTCCGCAAATTATGAAAGTTATTTAAGTCACTGACACCCTGTTTTGTCCAAATGCTTACTTCGGTTGAATGTCAACAGAACAATCTTGAAATTTTTTTGCAACCACATAACCACTTACTGGATTTATAACTTTCGCAATGAAAATTCCTCACACATGTTTTGGTGTTTGACTGCAAATTGGGAAGAGCTGGTGTGGGCCTATCTTTAGATACTATGTCCAATTTTTGAGCGAATGGGCGAACGCTAAATGATGACCGTACCAAATCTTCAATTAAGCATCCGCACTCGTCTTCGTCTGTTGTCTGCATGAAACTTGCTACACATGCCATTTTCACACTGGCATGATACGAAAAAAAACACAATTTTAAATCATTGAACTAACCACGTTATGTTAAGAACAAAGCAACAGAGCCACGGATACTGCGAAACCAACACGTTACCAGAACTCCGAAAACTAGTGTACTGCAGCTGTGAAACAAGAGGCGAGGGTGGCTCTGGCAGAGGGAGGAAGGCTCTTCTCTTTCTCTCTCTTGTACTCGCTTTCTTACGCCCTCATCCACTCGAAGTCGCAGCGACCATGCTATAAGCAACTCGAAGCTTGCTTACAAGGTGTCCTGCAGGATGCAGACCTCCTAGGCGGATGTCATTCACGGAACCAGGGTGCAAGGAAAGAAGGGAAGTGGGCGGAAACAGCCTGCCCAATACGAGGTCGGTCTTCCTGTATGCAGGAGGCGAGTCGCTTACAGAGGGGTGTCCACGGTGCTGAAACACTGGTGTTGTCTTTAGGAGAAGGAGGGGTTGCTTCTACCCTCTACAAGTAACAAACACCACACCAGGCACATCGCTTTCCAAGGGTTCTCTGAGGGCTGTCCAGTGACGGGATAGCAAAGTGGCATTGAGGAAGTGAATTGTAGAAAAATAGGGCAGTACGATAGCTGGCCATGTCGCCATTATTTCATAGGTGGAATGTTTGCATAGTGAGCAAACTACACTGTTTTAAAACTGTAAGCACTGCTTACATTGCTTACATGGAATATTCACCCCTGAGTATGGTACATATGTTAGAATATCAGGGTTATCTTGTATTTAAGGGTACAAAGTGATCAGCTACCTGACTAGCCTCAAATTGCACTGCCCGATAAATTCTGAGTGTGTCTGCAGAGATAATTTTTAAATATAAAATCATATTTTTCTAAATGGCCTCATAGTTACAAAAATACTATACTTACTTACTGCAAGTATAATTCCTAGTGGAGAAGTTTATGCTGATACATAGTACCAATTTTGAAAGTGTTAGAAAAAATTTAAAAATTTTTTTTGGGCAAACTGGCATTTTCACCTTTATCTAATATAGATAAGTAGATATGTCTAGCCGAAAATTTTTCACAATGTATGTATAATATCATTCATCATGTGTGAATAACTGCAACATACATCAATGGAAGAGTTCTGTACCTTAGTAAAACCTGTGTGATTTTGCTTGTCAAGACAATTCTGTTTATTGTTTTATGAAGCAAGTCTTCCAGCAATGATTTTGTAGTCTGATTTTGCAAAGTAACTGTTGATGTTAAAAAGGCAGAGGTCCTATCAGCTAGCACTTTAAAGCCAACTAAAACTACATCAATTAGAACTTCTGGTATTGAAGTTTATCAGGCCTGAATTTGTTATTGCACCAGTGTTCCAGATATGTGATATGTATTTATTTATTGGTCATGAATTTATTATATTTTCTTCTCAATGATCTTGTTAACATCAATTTAGGAAATAATAGTAGTTTATTGAAAATGTTGATGAATAGATGGAATATGTATTTAATATATATATATATATATATATATATATAAATAATTTTAAATTGATCAGCATTGCATTTGGCTGTAATATCTAAACCGTCAGTGCTGTAGATTTATTTCGAGTGACAGACGTGCTTATTCAAATAGCTAGGCATAAATGGCCATGTTTCCATTTTCACTACAATAGACGTGTAAATTTACAAGTAAGTAAACAAATGTTTTGAAGGTTTTTTAAACTTGGGTTTATAATTTAGCATTTATTTTACATGTTTAATGTGTTAAATGTTAATCTGAACATAACAAATGTAGGGGATTCAGTGGCAGGAATAATTGCTATGCAAGTGTCATTTGTAACAATAAAATAAAAATAAATATGTTCCATTGTTTTCCTATCCTCTACCACCACTTATTTCCAGTCCTTTCAATTTGCTACTGTACTGTATTCAATATTATAATGCCATATTCATCAGAAATTGAGGTATTGCTAATTTGCTATGTAAAACTGTTATGATGTGGAGCAGGCTGTGTCCTGCCATCCTGACATGACTCGTGAGGGCTTGGGAATGGATAATATCTGTCACCATTCAGCCACACTCCTCCCTCAAAGGCCCAAGACAACATGAAAGCACAAACAAAATCCCCAGTCAACCCCTGTTGTGAGGGAAATGACCTCCCCTCACACCACATTCTTGGCACTGGACAAACAACATTCTGCTACCTCATTCCCCTTCCCTTATCAAGACTAAGATAACACCACGTGTGCTTCTATCTGTTGAGAACAAGAGGAACTTCTTGTTTTGCCTGCCATCTCCAAACACCAGTGGAGGAAACTTAGGAACAAGGCCTTAAATGTTAATTACAACACACATTGTTTTAAGTTTAGAAAGCAGGGATTTTTTAAAAAATGTGTAGCATATGGTTTATGGTTAGTGTAAGCCATTATGGTAAATAACATTAGCACAATATCATTATGGAACATGTCCTGGTGATCGCTAGTAATCTCAAATCTGTATAATATGTTTGTGTTTTGCTGGTGTTGGAACATTTATTCTGCAATTTTTTGAATTATCTACCGTGTAGAAGTTTTTTAATGTGTGTCCTTGAATGAAATTAATATTAGCATATGTTGATCGTGTAATAAAACAACTGCTTGGCTCACTGTCATGAAGTGAAGCAGGGTGAGCGTACTTATTTTCCAAAATTACATTTTGTATGTGTCAAGAAACAAAATTAGTAATATTTTGAAAGGTTTATTTTGTGGGATATTGCAGTGATATGCCATCCCAGATATCAAGAGTGAAAACCAGTAAAACAAGTGAAAAACAAGCCAATTTGGCTGTTGTCAACATATTCATAAATAAAAATAGTATAAAATAATTCCAAATAGAGTTGTGTCAAATGACATTTGTTTTAAAATTATTTCAATTTTTGGGCAAATATGCATGATTTTAGTGAAATATTTGTACAAGTACGGCAGATTATGGAAAATGTTCCGGAAATGCTATTAGTATTTTTTAACAGTAAACCACTGTTAGTGATGTGTTGTGTAACAAGTGTGACTTAAAATCTAAATGCAGGTATGCCCTTTAATTTGTAGTGCAAAATAAGTGTTATATATTTATTAATTTAAAAAAAATTCCATGTTTTAAGGCAAACACTAGACAGAAAGTCCAGAGAATTTATGAAATATAAGCTTTCAGTCTTGTTTTGTCTGTGGGTAATTTGTAAATCAATTAAAAATTAAATTTTGTGTGTTTAATTTGATAGCCAGGCAAACTAACTCAGATCTCTTTGTATTATGAAAAAGCATGTAACAATATATTAGATTGTTGAAATTATCGCAATTATGCATCTAATCAACTCAAGCTTTTTAATTAAGTTTTTGGTTAACCTATTTAAAAAAATAAAATTTAATTAGGTCTTTTATTAGCAGTTGAAAGAAAACAAAAGCATTATAATCATTTAAATTGAAGAGTTTTTTAGACTACAGGTAATTTACTTGTCTTTGGGACTTTAGTGTTTAAATTTTAAAATAATTTTTACAATACTGTAGATGTTTTTTTTTTTTAATTTTTGTTATTTTTTGTTTCAAATGCTATGAAAATATGTAAACGTATCTTTAATAATGGATGTGTAGCCTTCTTTCTAAAGGATTTTCATTTTAACGTTATAACCCAGTTTTAACCCAATTTTAACCCAGATAAGAATGAGAAATATATTTTTAGTTTTTGAACATTTTTTATTTGAAATGATGTCAATATAATACAAAAAGGATTGTTATACTGTAAAAGTATTTTTTTCCTTCCACAAATACACAAAACACAGTGTCCTATATTTAGGACGTCAGTCCAACCAACACACCTTGTGTCCTATATCTAGGACGTCAGTCCAACCAACACACCTTGTGTCCTATATCTAGGACGTCAGTCCAACCCACACACCTTGTGTCCTATATCTAGGACGTCAGTCCAACCCACACACCTTGTGTCCTATATCTAGGACGTCAGTCCAACCCACACACCTTGTGTCCTATATCTAGGACCTCAGTCCAACCCACACACCTTATGTCTTATATGTAGGACACCAGTCCAATCAATTCAAATGTTTGTTTTTATCAAACTTCTAACCCTACCTTGACATTTCAAAGCTGTAATAATAAAATTATTTTACATTTTTATTTTATGGTATGAAAATCTTTGAAACCTTTAACATGAACACCAACATCACATTTAGAACATCTTGTTGTTGTCTTCACATGACACATTCTACAACGAGTTTGCTTCTCCTGTGGAACAATCCAGTGGTCCTTGCCATCATATCTAGAATCTTGATGTTCATTCTTTGATGGCCTGCCCTTTGATTTTCGAGATATGGCATTTTTTTCAAGGATTGAAATGGCCAGTCGTCTTCGGAATGATAAGTGGTCCAGTTTTCCAGAGCTTAGTCTATGAAGCTGCCAAGCATTTTGCTCGGCAACATCAATGCAATTAGTGATCGAACTGAAATACCACTTCTTGCCACGGATTGAAGTTCTGTACAGGCTAATGTTCTGATCTGCTCTGTCTACACCACCCATGTGTTGGTTGTAAACATTAATGTTGTGTGGTTGGGTAATACGAATCCTCTTTTTTTGCTTTTGTGAATACCTGTTGACATGGTTCACTGGACTTGCTGGCACACAGTTGGAAGCAACTGTTACGACCCTGTTATCGTTCCACTTGGTCACAACAATGTTGTTGTTTTTTTCTAGTTTGGTTTCGAATGTTCCTCAAGCAGTTTTCTTGAGTTCATTTGAATGTGTCAGAGGACACCCTCCTACTCTATTCTCTCTTATGGTGCCAGTTCCATTGATGTTCCTTTCACGGAGTTCAGCAAGTAATGGCAAGGAGGTGAAAAAATTATCAGTGAATATGTGGTACTTGAAAGGGCCAATATGTGTAAGTACATAAAACATATTTCAGGACAACACTGGCACCTAAACCCAGATCTTTATATTCTGAAGCTGCAAAAGTATCGGCACCTTGGTATAGATCGGTCCAAGCAATGTAACCAGTATCTGTTGCCCCTGTCCACAACTTATATCCAAAACGAATAGGCTTTCCCTTCATGAATTGCTTGCATCCATGTTTTCCAAAATATGGCACCATGGTTTCATCAACACTGTGATTTTCACAGTGGGGAGTATGAAGAAGGAAACGTTTGTTGAGTTCAGTAAGTAATGGGCGAACTTTGGCAAATTTATCGCATTTGTCAAGACTGTCATTATTGCAGACATGTAGATTTCCCGTAATAAATTTGAACCTGTCTCTTGACATGGCATTTGATACCAATACATTGTGAGCATCAGGGCTGCTTTCCCAGAACATGCTCTTTTGTGGAACATCTATGTAACCACTCAACAACAAAACAGCAGTAAAGCATCTCATTTCTGTGTCAGTTATGTCCCCCAACAAATTTTTCTTTGCAGCATACTGATTAGTGTACATAGTCATCAAGGAAACAACTTCATTATCAAAAAATAGATCAAACAATTGTTCGGGTGTTAGAGAATTTTTTAGCTGTCTGCAACAATGGCCACTCGGAACTATCTTTTAAAATATCACCTTCTGACCAGTGATAAAGTTTCTTCTGTTTCAAAGTTTTTTTGGAAACACAGCGTGAAGTTTTATTTCTAGGTATCTCAACATTTGAACATAGCTGGCTACCAGGGAGATTATCAATGCGTGGATTTTCCTCACCTCCAGAATCTTTGTCTGTTACTGGGTCACATGCATTTGCAGGCGGAAGAGCAGTGATTGCTATTTCTCCAAAATCTTCATCTGTATCAGATTCTGCAAGCATTTCCAATGCTTCATTTAGCGAGAATCCTCTGAAACAAAAGAAAAAAAAAAAACAAACTGATATGAAACCAATGTACTATTAGCAAAGAGGAAAGTGAATTATCATTTTTTTTACCAGAAAATGCATGCACGTGTGAATACACATTTAGATATTTATGTTGCAATGGTGCAAGCAATACTGTTACTGTAATCAGTGAAAATGCTGGTTTTGTTTATTGAAATGTATAAAGTAAAACAATTTAGTTTTTACCGAAATTGAGAATACACACCTTTCAAATGTAAGGATTGGATCATCTGCCATTGTTGAAGTCTTCAAACAATATTCTGAGGTGAACAAGAACAGAAAAGAAGGTAACTTTGCAGTTAGCATTGGCTAAAAGGAGCACCTTTCACCTATATTTGGTTTTTATTGAAACACTGTGAATGACAGTGGTGCCACCTAAAATGCTACTAGACACAGAAACAAATGAAAGCTACTTAAAGTTTATTTCACAAAGTGAAGTAAAAAAGCAAAGATGTTTGTCCAATAAGTAAAAAAAGCAAACCGCAGAATAGTTGCTTTTATAAAAAAAGGAAATGATATTGTTGTGACAAGAAATAGTACACCTACGAGACTGGTGTCCTATATGTAGGACACTGTAATAAGATCTTTAGTAGATTTTATAAAAATTGCTTATTTCATGTTATGAATGATTCTGCACATAAAATGATGTGTACTTGAAAGATTCTTAGAACCATAAATAATTACAAATGGGACGTTAAAATTATGGCCTAATTCACAAAGTAAAGATGCCAATTCACGTAGCAAATACACAACAATTTAAAAAAAAGATGAACTGGTCATTGTGCTATATAATAAATTTCAGTCACAATCAGAGACATTGAAGAAAAGACACAATTTATTTCAACCACAAAATACTAAACATTAACAAGAAAAACAAAATATTAGTACTAGCTGTACAAATGTCCTATATATAAGACACCAGGCTTATCTGGGTTAAAATTACTAGATGATTTTAGAAAATTATTGTCAAAAATGATTATGTATAATTTTATTAGAGTAACAGGTATTTTTTATAAATATTATCTTACAAATTTAATCAATTCTTAAATTGTTTTACATGTGTCTATTACTTTTAAGCAAACGTTTTCTAGATACAAAAACTTAGTTTCATTACTCTAAGAGTGTTATTGTGTTCTCTACTAGTTTAAAATATATAGGCCTAACCTTAAATTATATCTTTCTGTAAATATAAAATAACCCAGACTAATTCATTGGAATAGTTTTTATTGGAAAACTAGATATGCAATTTCGTAGTCTGTTGATGTAAAATAGTTTTAAAAAGAAAAAGTTAATGACTGTACTGATTGAACTTGAATTTTACTAAACATGTTTTTTATGCAGATACCTTGTCTTTTATAATGTTTCAGTATGAAATTAATTGATATACCAGCACAAGGTCCTGAGAAGCAAAGGTTAATTTTAGTCAAACAAAATGGTATTTTATCTGCTCTGAGTGATAAATGCACCCATTATGGTGCACCTTTGAGTGATGGCGTTTTGGGTGAAGGAAGAATTAGGTGCCCTTGGCATGGAGCATGCTTCAACATAAAGACTGGTAAGTGGTATGTTAACTTATCTTCATTTACATGCCGTAACGTAAGACCAACCAGCTTATACAGAGCCGGACGTCATTAATATATGTTAAGTTTGGATAAAACACCTTTTATTCCCTGTTAAAAAAAATGCAATAAGTCTTTGTTACAGTGTTAATTTTTAACATTAAAGAATTTCTGATGGTATAAAATAAAGTTTCCCTCATCTTGCTAAGGGAAACATTATATGGGTGCTTCTGAACTAGTGGTCATAAATCTAATGGATGGTTGGTAGAGAAACTAAATAAAATGTTATTCGTTAGTGAAAATGTGTCTGGAAATGGCACCATGCACAGCTTCAGGGGCAAATATTAGTGCACAGATTTGAATTCTGCGTACTCCAAGGCGCCAGTTTGACTGAGAGGATGAGCTAGTGCAGATGAGTGTTAACAAGGGAATTGCGGGATGCAGGTATCTAGGTGCTTATGAAAGTGGGCCATGTTTTACTCTGTTAACCGAAACATACACCTAGAAACCTGCAGCCTGCAATACCCTCTTTCTCACTTTGCTGCGCTAGCTCATCTTCTCACCCACTAGACTGGTGCCTTTGAGCGTGCTGAATTCAAACCTGTGTACAAACGTTTGCCCTACAACTTTCAGGGTGCCATTTTTGGAAAAATGTTCACTCACAATGGGGATTATTGACTGTGTGCTGCACTGTATTGGAATTCGTGCTACAACACTGTGTGTGGTAAAACATTAGCAATATAAATAATAGATTGTCCCACTTTAACAAGAATCAAAACATGTCATTAAATTAAAGTCTGCACTAGCCATATCATTTTGCGCTATAATGAAAACTTTACAACATGTGTTCAATTTGGTGGCCTCCCATTTTGTTGCAACACATGAGTTGGCGTATCAATGACTGGAGTACTATTTCAAAATGATGTGGTGTATATTGAATTTTGTCACAGGCAGCCATTATCCTAGCTTGCAGATCATCCTCTGATTCAATTGATGTGTTATACACCAGAGTCTTGACGAAGCCCCACAGGAAATAGTCGAGTGGATTTAGATCCAGAGAGTGTACTGGCTATGCCACAGGGTTGTCTCTTTCAATCCACTGTCCTGGAAATGCTATGTTGAAGTTATTACGTACAGCTCTTGTGTAATGTGGAGGGGCACCATCGTGTTAAAACCACATACATTGTTGAACCGCAAGTGAAACATTCTGGAGGGACTCGGGCAGTGTCAGTTGCAGAAATTGACATCTTACATGTCGCTTTATCAGTAAACAATACGATGGGTGTAAAGTGTGGATCCTCGGTGCATATATGTAGAAACCACTGCAAAAAAGCATGTCAAGGAGCAAAATCCGCTGGTGACTGCCTGCACCTTTCGCGCGTGGTAGGCATTTAGCAGCAGTTCATTCATTACCTTTCACTTCACCGTACATCAGAACCATTTTTGTCATTTCTGCGTTGGTGTACATTGCCATGTCGACTTGTAGCATAATACAGCATGTCCTCTGTTTACGTTGGGGTTATGTTTCTGAAAACCGCAACGTAAATAGAAATTACGCAAAATGAGTGAAGCCTGCCGCCACGGCCTACATTCGGCCGGAAGCGCGTGCTCACAGACGTGCCGGCATGCAATATTTTAACTTTTTTTCATTCACTCATTCCATTTGCAATTGCCAGCTTCGCTTTCCACCAATAAGACTACCACATCCTTTGCAGCTTTGAATCCAGGTGCAGTAGTTTCTTCTTTGGCGATATAGGTTCTTGCTGGCATTTTTTTCTCAGAAAAGTCCGGTTTAATGTGCATTGAAAACTTGCTTCGCCGTGTAGCCACCTTCTTCAATAATCTTCTCAAGTTTTGGAATATATTCCTTTGCTGCACTGGTGTCTGAACTTGCTACCTTGCTTGCCATTTTTATGTTGTGGAAGCTATACCTGTCCTTAAATCGCTGAAACCATCCGCGGCTGGCAGTAAACACTTCATCCTTTATGGTATAAGTGCCTTCAACATTTTTTATTACCTCACTGTAAAAAAATTTTGTTTTGAATCAGTGCTAAATTTACAGGACAATTGTGCTGGTTCTGTGTTTCGATCCACACTGCAAGTATTTTCTCCATTGCATTATGATGTGATTAAGTAGTCTTTGTAACACTGACAGATGGCATGTTAAGCAAGCTACTCTTAATTTTGTCTGTTGTAATGTTGGAATAAGTGTTATGCTTTATGTTATCCACGTTGATGCAAATGAACTGTTGCTGAAGTGCCTATAGAAACTGTTGTGGTACAGTCACTACACTGATTGCCCTCTGCCATAATGCATCAGACTCAAATGTTGGTGTGGCGAACCCCCAGATGTTTGCATGTGGGAATTATGATGAAACAAAGTCCCAAGTCTGTAGTTTTACTTGAGGCACTCTCTTTTCCCTTGTGCTTTATTCCCTGTGCTGCTCCATATCCACAGAATTCACACTTACACACTGTGAAGACTGATCAGTTAGTAGCCTATCTGTCAACCCAGCTACATTTCCACTCCATCGAAAGAGCAGGCACTATGGTAACACATTTTTCTCTCGTTCTGGAAGATGCAAGTTTGAATCCCCTCTCTGCTTATCTTACTTAGTAATTGCCATGCTGGTCGAGTTCTTCCCCAGTGGCCTTCAGGTGCCTTTTTTTGCTAGTGTTTGTGTTTGTATATATACACACATACATGCATGCATGCACACAAACACACACACACACACATATACAAATGTGTTGCAAATTCAATCTTTCATACATAAAAACACGCAGGAGGACTGAGCACAGTAACTTTTATTATATACCATAGATTACACAATCTTGGATGCCACAAATATTGGTCAAATCAGTGTTAAGTCCAAATCAGGCATAGGTAATCAGATACCAAGCATTCCACCTACCGAAACCAAATATGAGGTCTCAATGAGTATTGCACACACAATGTCATAACTTCACAAAAATGAGTTATTAGTGAGCTGGTAATCAAATCTGATGAGGATAATGAAACATAATCACTGAAACTATGAAACTAATGCTAGCTAATCAACAAAAATATGGTAAAGCTAGTGCACTGAATGAGTCAGCAATCCCTTCTGAGTTTGCAGATCTGCAACTCTCACAATGCCATATGATCCAGGATGCATCTTTGTGATTCTGGCCAAGCACCAACACTGGGGAAGAACACAATCTTCGCCAACAAGCATAAGATCTCCTGGTGTCAGTCCAGATTGTTGAGTGTGCTATTTGCTTCGAGGCTGTAACTGCTGTAAGTATTCACAGTGCCATCAGTTCTAAAACTAGGTAGCCATGGTGCAAACCATCTTCCAACGCCTGATGAGACACATTCTGGTACTGCCTCATTGGGGCCTCCAATGAGGAAATGGCCTGGAGTTAGGGCAGTTAGGTCGTAACGGTCAGCTGATGTCGGTGAAAGTGGTCTTGAGTTCAAAATGGCTTCAACTCTAGTACAAAGGGTAAATAACTCTTCCAGACAAGAATATTTTCATGAACAACCGTTAGGAAATTTTATTTCTTTGACTTAATCGCTGCCTCTCACAATCCCCTTTGGTGAGGACTGGCTGGAGGTATAAAATGGAACCTTATGGAATGTACTGTGTTGAAATTTTCCAACTTGGGAAACTGGAGCGTATGTGTGAAGACTTAATTTACCTAGCTGCCGAGAAGCACCAACATAGTTTGTACCACAGTCTGAATACAAGTAAGAACACAGTCCTCTTCTAGACACAAATTATGTTAGAGCTGCCACAAACTATCAATAGTCAAGTCAGTAGTAACTTGTACATGAATTAGTGGTAAGACAATCATAAATACAAGTGTAGACCTTGCGTAAAGGAGAGCGAATTTACTTCTTAGAGCGAATGTAAATGGGTCCTACATAGTCCATTTTAGTGTTGAGAGAAATGTTCTGGATGAGTTTATTCTTTCTGATGGGAAGTTACCCATTAAAGGAGAATGATTAGTGGGTCAGTGACAAAAACACCTCACACATTTGAAGACTCTTCACCTGATGAGAGATCAAGCTGAAATGATACAACAGGTTTGGGATATCAAGAATTGCAAGAGTTGTGATGCAGCTTAGGAGTATTTCAAATGAAAATAAACAAGGGCAGATACAGCTAGATGATTTTTAGGAAGTAAAATGGGTACTTAGAACAGTAATCTATGTTGGCATGAGTGAGTCGCCCATCTACCCTACTAACCCCCGTGTTCATCTAAGACTGGTGCCAGTTTTTGAAGTTGTGTAGAGTAGGGATCCATTTTCTGGAACCGAAGTAAATCTTGTTCAAACCATTCGTGCTGGATACATTTGCAAATGATTATTCTTGCTTGATCCATTCCTGAGATGAAATTGCTCCTCTGAAGTTTCACTGTCTTTTTGCATAATGAATGAAACATCTCACATATGCCACAATCACAATACGGATAAGCCCCATCCAGGTTGATATTTAATGGAACAATGGGAATGTTGTGGGATGATCATGAGCTGCATCAAAGCCACTTTAAATGATTTGAGCTCCGGAACATTATGGATTAAAGGACAATCACCTGATGTCGGCCATTCAGGCAAGAGTAGCCAATTTTGTCCATGCCACCAAAGGCTGTGAGAACCCATTAATTGAATGAGTATTCCATGTGAAACACAGATGCTGGGTTGTGCACAGAGGGCACATGTTTTCAGAATTCAGGCTGAACCCATTTGTGAATCTGGCCACAAAGGTTTTCTGTTTTTATGGGGGGCGTTCTAATCCAGGTCAGGGTCACACTTAAATCCAACAATGCATGAGTAGAAGTAATAGTCAAATACTGGGCTAGAAAGGTGTGATATCAGTGAAGCAACTTCGCCAGTAGATTAGCACCACAGAGTTCTAGCCGTGGTAGAGAATTTGGCTTCAAGGGAGCTACTCGGGACTTAGCAATGACAAGGCTCACAGTCACATTTCCTTTGGTATCTGTAGCCAGCGAATAGATAGCACAGCCTCAGGTTTTCCCTGCAGACCAAGAATGTTTCACAGACCCACATGTGAGTTTTACAGCTATAGGATGCTCACAATGTCTTGTGACTCTTGCAGTGATAGTAAGTCATCATTCTCGCTTCATGTTATTTCTAGTAGTGTGGAGAACTTACTATCTGTTATCATGTAGAGTTTTAATGTGATTATAGAATGACTGATTTTAAACTGGTCTTTTAGTTTCAACTGTTGACTTCTCACCACCACCTCTATACAGAAAGAACTGTACTTAATACTACTCATGGCAACATAACTGGTGTCTGATGTGGGGTGTTAATGCAAAATATAATTACATAAATACTTTACATCAATGGGCACTTTGCCAGGAACTAAAAATGAGTAATTATTAGCCATGAGTTTCAAGAATACTGGGCTGGAGGCTGCATGAGAATTGTAAGGTGATGTGGAAGACAATAGTGTATTTCTTGTTTGTCTGTTATTTATTGATTACTCAAAATGACCACAAGTACAATACTCACAGATAATAATTTTATTATTGTGGAAGTACTGAATTTGATTAACGAGCTCTTTAGTTGGTGCAAAAAGAAACTGAAATTATTTACAGAAAATGCTGAATTATTGTGTATCAAGGATAAAGAAATACTGTTGAAAGTTTGTCAAAACAGAAATTGCTGATGATGCCAAGGCTAAATTGTTAGTCTGAACAACTGGGAATACTTGTCAAGTGATCAAAGAAATACTGGAAGAGTGTTATTCAAATAGGCGTACTCTTGACTTTTGTAGGATGTTCATTGCTTGACAAGAACAAGGTGAAAATGTAGCCAATTGGGAGTAAAGTAGAAACTCTCAAAACAGATTTTTAAGAGGCTGCACTGAAAGTAACAAGAGTGGAAGCAGAGGTGGCTCATGTACTTATCACCTATTGTAATCATGTTTCGCCCATTAAGTCTGTTGTACGGAATAAGAATTCCAGTATTCAAAGTTTAAGCAATGCAGTTGTGGTAGTATTGCAGGAAGAAAGCATTCTCTTATCTCAGAGAGATAAATTGCGGTTGGAGAAACCACAGTCAAATGTAAGACAGCTTGAGTGGGGGAAGGAGGGGCAGCGAGTCTAAAGTGTACTATGTGTCACAAGGAAAGCATAGCATAGAGGAATGCTTTAAAAGGCAGCATGTAAAATCTCTCTGATAGGAAATGAGTGTCAACGTGAAGATAACCAATTTCAACTGTGGTTGCCAGGGACATTTAAAAGAGATTCAGTGAATGAGAATATACCTTTTAGAAATGGACCAATACATAACACTAAAACTTGGAAGGACAAGAAAGCAGAAAACTACATGGGGAACAATAGGCAGTCAACTGTTTCCTTTGATAGGGAAGTAGAAAAGAGCTGCAAGATAGTGACTCAGAAGGTTATTACTAGAGAGCTTCCAAGTTCACTTAGTTATGCCATAATACACAATGCATAATTATAACATGACTTTTATGTGGTTGAAGGTCAAATAATGAGGGCTAATTAGGGTGATCTTCTTTTTCCAATTCTGCTATCATATATTTCCCGAAGGAGCATGTAGTTCATCCAGGTTTAAATGCTGCTCTACCAACAAGGAGTAGAACTATTAGTGAACAGGCTATAGAGTAGTTTGGATTATATTGTCAGCGAAATTTATTCTCACCAAAAACTAATATGAATAAATAAATAATTATCAGCTGATAACTACAAACTTAGTGAATGATGTGAAATTAACTGAGTGAAAATGTCAACTTCAGAGAGAGTACAAGGTGGAGAGAAAATAATTATAAATACCTTAAATAGTCTGCAAAATAATAAATTATTTATTTAATGAATCAATAAATACTAAATAAAGTGTTTCACTCTGTAATTAACAAGTATTTAAGTAAAGTATTCAAAATGTGTCGTCCTCTAATTAATAAGTATTTGAGTAAAGTATTCAAACATTAAATTAATTAATTACCATTGTATTAATGAAAGAGGGCTGAAATGAGTGTTCAAGTTATAATACTAGCTTTCATGTCTGAAGGACTGCTATGTAAGTTATGGATAAAAAAAAATTGATTTTCAAAATACTGGTGCTTCATTACAAATGAATAAATCAATGACTTTTATAAAAATAAAACTATATAACTGAATTACTTTTGAGGTATTAATTGTGACTAAAAGAAAAGTAATGTTGTTGCAATATTGTAAATATAGACTGTTAGTACAAGTAAATAGTTGTTTAACCGTAGGTGACATGTCAGCATTACTCTTTAGTTCTAAATGATAGTTATATTTACTTAAAACATTTATGATGTTATTTAATTTTTAATTTAATTTATTTACGTAACACAAATTTATTGTATATGACAACAGCCTTTTGGCCTAGACAAGGTATCCATACAACAGAAAGTAACGAACAAATCTACAAAACACAAACAATTCCAATGACAAAGTACACACAGAAAAAAAATTCACAAATAACAAAGAAACACACAATAACATAAAAGTTAATTGTGTCTGAAATAGTTAAATACGGGTAAAAATATGACAGCCCACAGAAAATATACAGATTAAGTATATTGGGTGTCAAGGCAGGAAGAGTTTCCCCTTTGGACGCCCCCTCACAGTTCCACCTATGGACTCCTTTTCGGTAGGACTGTGCGGGGTGGGGTTCGGGGGCCTCGGTGTGATTCCAGCCTTGATCTAACATCGTAAACAGTTGGTATGTAAATATTTTTTTTATAATTAAGGAGTGCAAAATCAAAAAAGGAATGAAAAAAATTATTGTTTCATATATTATATTATTCTATAAACTAAATTGGAAGTCTTTATGGTCTAGCAATATGTGAAGGAATTATTAGGTCCTGATTTTAAAAAAAATAGACAAACATTCTAATAGATTAATTAATAGTTTATGAATAAATATGCTATCTAATTTAAATCAAAAAAGGAATGAAAAAAATTATAGTTTCCTGTATTATACTATTCTATAAACTAAATTAGAAGTCTTTATGGTCTAGCAATATGTGAAGGAATTTTTAAGTCCTGATTTAAAAAAATAGACGAACATTCTAATTGATTAATTAATAGTTTATGAATAAATATGCTATGTAATTTAAATCAAGAAAGGAATGAAAATTATTATAGTTTCCTATATTATATTATTATATAAACTAAATTGGAAGTTTTTATGGTCTAGCAATAGGTGAAGGAATTTTTAAGTCCTGATTAAAAAAATAGACAAACATTCAATTGATTAATTAATAGTTTATGAATAAATATGCTATCTAATTTACTTCTTGTTTCTAAACTTTCCAAATGAAATACAATATATTTACTAAAAATATAATTTATGTATTTATTTTGACATTTTTCTATTCTAAAACTATCTACTGGTGTAAGATTATTCCAAACAACTGGTGTATACTATAGTTTCACACTAATCAATGAAAAATACGTACATTTGTACTAATCAGGGTTGGCTGCAAAGTACGAAATATACTTCATTTGTTTAAAAATTCTATTTGAGGGTCCCTTTGAAAAATTTATCTGGTGGTGAAAACACAGTTTTTTGTCTTCTAAAATAATGTGTTTAGACTAAATTTTTGTCATTAATTTTATAAAAATTCATAATAATGTTATGTTTCCTAGGAAAACTCATAAAATAAATTTTTTTGGCATTTCAAAATAGTTTATTATGTACACTCCAAGTTGTTATTGCATCAATATCTGTTTGTACACATTTACAATCAGCTGTGGAACTATAGAAATTTTTAAATTGTCTGCAAATAGCGATACAGTGGAAAATTTGAATACTTAATGTACGTAATGAATAACATAGGGGATAAGCAGCTATCTTGTGGAACCCCAAGTGAGATATCTTCAGATAATAATAGTCTTATTTAATACCTTAACTTGGAAGCTTCTGGCTATTAAGTATTTTCTAAGCAAATTTACAGTATGTTTGTTGAGACCCACATTTATTAATGTAAATATTATGGTCGGTGGTATCGAATGCCTTAGATAAGTCAAAATAGATAGCATTAATGAGAAAGGTTACAGACTTATAAATGGGTTTTGTAAAATTCTTATAGATTAGGGACAGTTTTCTCTGGAACAAAATCATGTTGAATAATTGACATTTATTTGTAACAGTGAAATATTACGTGGTTATGAATACTTTTTTCAAAAACCTTTGAAAAGGAACATAAAAAATAATTGCTTATAATTGTCAATGTTGTTTGTGATTCATTTTTTAAAAGGGGAAATTACTGTAGCTTTATTCCAAAGTCTAGGAAAAAACCCATTTGGTAGACATTATATAAAAAATATGATAAAGAAGAGGTGCAAAAATATTTGCACAACCTTTAACAATAAAATTATGTGTTTTGTCTGGGCCTTTAGAAAAGACAATTATTTTTTAAAATACTTCATAGAACAACAGTATTAGGACTTATTACTAAATTTGGAGTTAAGGGTTGAACAGAATTTTTTTGAAAGATTTAATTGGAGGTGACATGAAAAAACATTTTTTGAAGGAAAAAAAAAAAAACAAGCAAATTTTGTATCTTAACAATTAGCTATAATCTTCAGGATCAGTGATGTTGTCTTTATTAATTTTGAGAGTGATATTGGTTCTGTAATTGTTTTTAAAAGTTTTAACATAGCTCCAGAATTTTTTTGATGCCTTATTAATATTGTTATTTATTTTTGTAAAGTGATTTAAATAAAATTTTAACCAAAATTTAACTTGTTTCCTGCAATATAAGAAAATAATGAACATTTTAAAATCTTTTAATTAGTTTATGATAGTACTTCTTTTGTTTGAGAAAAAAATAAAAATTTCTTCAAAATCCAATATTGAAACTCATTTAATAATTTTTTAGTAATATTAACATATACATTGATAACTCCACTAACAGTGTTCGTTAAGATAATTTACTTTATAGTCAACATTGTTCAATTTATACACCTGGTCCCACTCATGATTGACAAGTGTGTTTAATATACATTAAAAGAAAATCTCTTTTACTGTATGTTGGATTAGATGAATCAATTTTATTGGAACTGACAATGGGTTCATCATAATCAGTTTCTAGAGATACGTGATAAAGAACTTCCATTACCAATTTTTTTTCAGCAATACTAACCTTGAATTGACTAGTGTTTTATAAACATAGATCCAGGAGATTATTGTTAGGCACTGTTTTATTTAGTTGATAATTTAGATCAGCTATAAACTTGGTCAGCATGTTAGCATCAATTTTTATTCTATTTTGGAAAATATCCTGAATTTCCAAATTATTCGAATTAATACCAGGGGTATTAAAATCACATAGGATAAGAATGTTACCCTGAAATGCAATAAGATTCTTATGTAAAAATTTTAGGTAGTTATGGAAAGAGATGGTGTATCTGGAGGTAAGTACACAGTACAAAGAAGTAAAGAGTTGGGGTTATTTAAAGTTATACGAGTCCAAACAGCTTGAACATAGTAATTTTCAAGCTCATTACTTCTTGAAGTTTTAAGAAAAATCCTCGAGTTCACTACTATTGAGACATTACCATTTTTGTTTTTGTTAGTAGTTAACATATTTATATCCTTTCTTTATGTTATATACTGATAAGGAAAGTAATGCGAGTTAATACTTTTTCCATCCGACCAAGTTTCTGTTGTGCAGATGATGGGACAGTTGGTAGCAAGAATATTTTCACTGAAAGCGACAGAAATTCATTCATACGCCATGGACATTCTGGTAATATATTTTAAGGTCCAGTTTTTCACGCTAGCAGAGTCTGGTCCTCTGACTTGCACCCTTTCTCCTTTAGCGAACTAAGAGTATTTTCTGTGTGGGTTTAATTTTTCAGACGTGACGTAATAACTGCTCATTCCTCAGTGGGCCTTTAAATTGGCCATGAAGAATATCCGTTGGTCAGAGCAGAGGGTTATTAATTGTAATGAACTCATTTATACTCAAAGGAAGCGTAAGAGTCATATTTGGTCTTTAACTTAACAACTTGTAGGTAGGTAATAATAGTCTCCTTTTGAATATACACCTCGACTTGCATAGCATGGATTCACTAACCGCAAATTCACGCAACACGAGAATAAAAATTACTATAATATTCAAATAACGCGAAACAAAACTAACATAATGCGAGCGGAAAATGATGCTTAAATCCATTGCTATAAGCTTGAATGATGCTTGGGCAACGGCAATACAGGCCGGCCTATTGGGCTTCCTGTTCTGTTATATTTTCAAGACAGTAATCGCTGAGTATGTGTGCGCATGAAATGCTTCTATGATATTTTTTAGCCATGGGCGAACATTTCACGTAATAAGGGACAGTTATTTTTTAAAAATCATTTGTTGTGATAGTTAACTTTAGCTGTGTTATGGATAGTGGACGTTTATTTGTTGTGAATATGAAACTGGCAAAAGAATTGCCGACTGATAAAGTAGTAGCAAAAAGGAAGACAGTTTCATTAGAAACAAAATTGGAAGTTATTTAGTGCTCTAAATACCATCAAGGGAACACTGTAATCAGCAGTGCCTTCAGACAAAATTAATGTACAGTGAGAACCCTTTTGAAAAGTAGAAATGATCTCCAGAAACTGTTGACTTCAGATGTGTTAACTTCTAAGGAAGCGAAATTGCGGAATTGAACACCAATAATGAATCTTGTTTTACTGGTGTTTGGAAGAAGTTATGTCCTTCCTTTAGAGAAGAATTCCGTGGTTCTCAGCCTGTTGAGAAAGAGTGCGAAGAAATAGAGAAAGTAGTTGAAATAGGAAAGAAAACTGGGTTTGAGGAGCTCGACGCAACAGATGTCAACAAACTGGTCACTTCACATGATGTGAAACTCGCTACAGAACTCATTGAACAGGATGAGGCAAGATGTACAGAGATGGAAATGGGTGACTATACTAGTCTAAAGCCAAACGAGAACTGACAAAAAACACCTGACAATATTTTTTTAGCAAAATAAACGAAGCGTATGTGATTTTATATGATAAAGATTGAGATGAAAAAATAAGTTCTACCATCAAAAATAAAATGGGCAAGATGTGTTACTTGTACAATTATATTTACGACAAGAAAAATAGTGCTAAAAACTTACGCTTCTAGAAAGTTTTTTTTGCGTCTGTTAATCACTGCACACAGAAGGCCACTGTGAACTCAGCCGTGGTGGCAGACATGATAAGCAGAGAAGAAGATCCTGACATGCCAGCTACCCCACCCCTCTCTCTCGAGGATGTTAACACAACACCTGCTGTGCAGGAGAGCGCCTTGATAATGCGCCCTTGGCAGAAAAACTAACTTAGTTACATGCAAATCAGCTGTGACTGGCTTTTGTGCACTGTTTGGTTTGTGTTTTGTAAATGTTTTTAAACTGCATTTACAAGTGTTCACTATTTTATTTTTTTTTGTACAAGGTTATTTAATTTTGGAGACATCATAGAATTTTTAGGGAGAAAATAATAGGACATTCTGCAGTGTGTTTGCCAACACAAGTAGTTATGCCTTGTGCTAATTTTGTTCTCTGATGCTTCAGATACTGTTTAGCTAAAACGTACCTATTCAATTTTCTTTCTTGTGTGTGTGGCAGAACTGATATGTATGTACACCATTCATTTGTAGGAAAAGTACTTGTTTTGTGGGTATTCTCAAAACAACTACATAAACTTAAATTCTTCTCATGGGAATAGTTGGAACTCGCGTAACGCGGATTCACACAGCGCGAACATTTCATGGAACACATTACTTGTGTTATGCAAGTCCGAGGTGTACTCAGAGATTTCCTTTTCTTTCACTGATGGGTAAAAATGGGTGACAAAAATTTATTTATATCTGGGTTTAATTGATTTTGCAAAAACTTTTAGTTGGGTTAAATTTCTGGCCTCTAGTTGACTTACATCAGCCTTGAATGGGGTATTTTCAGTACTTCCTTGTAGATATTTTTTGAAATTGGTTGTTGACTTGGCGAAATCCATCATCAATTGTTATGTTCTTCTTGTCCACCTGAAGTGGCGACTCTGGCTTATACTGAGGTTGTTGCTTCACTGGTTTTTTCGTCGTCCCTTCATTATTTCCCACTGCTTTGTCTTGCTGTCTCTTCTATGTATAGCCACGGCAAGGGTTCTTTAAAGCATTACTGTATGAGATATGAGAATGTTCCACGTTAACAAATGATTTTTCGTTGTTGTTTAAAACCTCTAATGAATAAAATTTATTTTTGTTTATTGTCAGCAAGGGTTTTAAGCACAGAAATTTTATTTGTTAGGGCTTCCACCTTTTAAACAAGCCCTTTAACCAAATTAAAAATCTTGTTTTGTCCTAACAGGAGAGCAGAAAGGTCTCAACTATTGCTAGCTTGGTCATCAAAGCCATTAAAGTCTACATTCACCGAGTCCTCCAGATCTGATAAAGAGGCCTGAACAGATGCTTCCACCCAGATATTCATACCTGAACTATTAACTGACTTCGTCATGGACTTTTGCACTCCAGGAGATTTAGTTGGTGATCTAATTCCGAACATCGTAATATAAACTGAAGCTATAAGCCGTGAGCTTAAGCGTAAGGCTTAGTTTCACCATTTAAAGTATCAAAAACTGCTCCAACACAAGAGCACATGAATAGCATATCCTTCTGCAATGAGAGTGTGATTGCAAAGTGTGTTTTGCAAGAAAACAAAGTTAGTAAATAAAGTTATCTATGCCAATAAAGAGATATTTGCAAGGTAACCACAACTCTTGTTTACCATAAATCCAAGACAGAAACTAATTAAATAAGTACGGTAATAAACAATAACAAGATGAATTTTCTGGGTTCAGATGCTCTTGTTCAGTGACAACTTGTCCAACCTCTGGACTACTTGTGTAAGACGTTCTCCTGCCAGTCCTTTTGTTGACTGTTTTGCGACATGTTCCTGACCGATCACCCAAATTTAGGAAACAAATTTAAATTCTGACCCAAACTGAAGAAGTTTATTATCTCGCCTCTATCTGACATTGTTCCTCTTATCTAATAAACCATTGTACCATCTAGCCACTGCACCGGGCAGAAAACTGGGGAGGAAAGTGGGATATTGTTTTTTCAAATACGCTACATCATCGTCAGTACTTTTCCCGTAAATGAAATGTAAATCAGTGACAAATTTATTGGACACCATGTCTACTACTGCAAAATCCTCTCTATTGTCTAATGCCTGATAAAGAACAATTTCTGTATTATTTTCTAAATTATTACTGTCAAGCTTATATAATACTGTATGAAGTGTTAAATGGTTAACCATATCTGTTTCTGAAAGAGAACTCAAAGTGAATTTAATAAATAGACAACACACTCTTTTGTTAAAATAAATAAAAAGTCTTACTATACTGGTACTTATTTTACTGTGTACACATCCTTAGCTCTACAATAATACCCTCCTAGTTTTATTTTAAACCCTACACTCTTATTACGTTACTAAACAGTAAACATTAAAGACACTTGTGTAAAAAAATACCACAAACATAAATTAACTAATTACTAAATAGTGCATTATCTACTGGTCAATTACAGCACTGCCTCATTGTTGTGGCCAAGGGAACTACTATTTAACTGCCCCAGGTAACCAAAAATAAATAAATAATAATAATTTGGTACCTGGTCAACAGAGTGACCCTGAGACTGGGGCTTATTGGTCCAGAGGGAAGTGGCCACTGCTATCAGAAGAGGCACTCACCTTAATGGCCATGCAATTGTACAGCTAGTCGTGCAATATGGTCAATGCATACTTGCCAACTCTCCCACATTAGATGGGAGGCTCCCACTTTCGTGCCTGTTCTCCCGCCCTCCTACATTAACTTTTCAACCTATCGATTTTTGTCACTTTTGGCAAACTGTGGTAGAAACAACTCGTATGTGTATCAAGGTCATGGCAGTGTAGCTCTTGTGCGCGGCAGCTTGGTGATTCGGAAATATTTGGTTCTTTTCGAGAGGTGCGCCAATTTGCATGGATAATCAGAAAACCGCTCTTGAAAGTACTGTATTATGTAGGTCCTACATTACTTACGGTTCCGACATATTTGATACATTCGTGTTTGCTGTCTATTGTGTGTGTCATGTGGTGTTTACAGATATTTTATTTATTTGCAGAATGAATAAAATACACTTCAAAAACAGCAAGTAAAATTTCAAAATTAAAGTAACATGGCGGAAAACGAAGTGACTAAATACTTGATTGTGTACATAAAAACGTACAGGAATGAGTTTTCATGTATATTGGCTTCTAGGAAGGGAGAACGTTTTGCATTTTCTATGTTGTGTTATGATTTTGCCATGTCACATGGGGGAGAGGTGATGTGGTGAAACACATCCAGACCAAGAAACATCACAACAATGCACATTGTGTTGACACAAATAAGAAGTTTAGTTTTTGTAGCGATGCAAGCCGGAAAGCAGAAAGTGTCACAAATTCGGAATGTTTATTTACGTCCTTTATTTTATAACATAATCTTCTAATTAGTTGTTCCGATCATGCCGGGTTATTGTTCCGGTAAATGTTCCCATACAATGCTGTTGCTCAGAAATTTAGTTGTACATGTATAAACTTCAGTCATTGTTACAGAGATGACAAAAACTGATGAAGATAAACCTGTGCAGACGTTGAAAAATTGTGTGTTTTCAGTGGCCACAGACGGCAGCAATGACAGTGACTTGAAACTATATCCCGTTGTTAGTTATTATGACTGTGAAACACTTAATGTTGAAAGCTCAGTTCCTGTGCTATCCGGAGACTCAAACATTGGCCCTACAGCCCTTAAAGTCACACTGTATTTTACTTGAAAAATTCATCTCATTCAGCACTGATATTGCTCTTGTAATGATAGGCCTGAAAAACGATGTGGCAGCTCACTTAAATAAAGAAATCACCAATTTGTCTGTAGTTGGTTGTACCTGTCATCTGATCAACTTGGCTGCAGAAAAGGCTGCAACAAAACTGTCCTGTATCATTGATGGAAGTATTAATAGTTATATTATTTTGTCTTGATAAAGTTCAAAGAGGAAGGATAAGCTCAAAGAGTTTCAACTGTTGCACAACAGAGAGGTCAAAAATGTGTTAAAACATGTTTGCATACTGTGGCTCTCTTTGGGAAAATGCTTGTCAAGAATGCTGGCACAGTGGGACCCTCTTGCTAGTTATGTACTTTGATTTTTAGGTTAAGTGTCATATGAGAAGAAATCAGAAAGGTTAGACATATACAGAACACCAAAGATCTTTAAAGCTATGTCTTCTGCTGATAGTAGTAGAACTTCAGCAAAAAGTACTAGTTTTAAAGGCATGGGCCCGAGTTTCTTCATGTTTGAAGATAATTATTTTTTAAAACATAAATGGGAACCAATATCGTAAAATCGCTCCGTAACTTTGTTATGACTGGTTTTAACTACGTCCCCTAATTTTGTCGAGACAGAAGACAGAAAAATAGTAGCTAATTAGTTAAACAACGAAATTTCCTTTTAACTGAAATATTAGCTAAAATCTATATACAGTTAGTCTCGAGAAACTACATTACGTAGTAAAACCAATTTGCAACATAGTTATGAAGCAATTTTATGATATCGGTTCTTGTATGGGTTTAAAAAAATATGTGTCACGATATCCCAGAAACTCGGGCCCATGCCCTTAAACAAAGTTCTGAATCTCCAGTTCCAAAATTAAAACTACAAAAATAAATAAATAAATCACCCTGAATAAAAAAGTGGAAGTAGCTACTGTAGCCTTTCAAGAGAAGAAAGATTATGGATGTTCCTAACATGTAAGTCAAATAAATTATTTTGTTTGTTCCTTCAGATCACATTGCCAGTATTTGAAAAAGCCAAATGTGGTTTTGCAACCACAGAAACCGCATATTCACTTGCTACACTGTATTCTTTTAGAATTATTCACATATATAATTTGAAGATTTGCAAAACCAACAATTTTCAGCAATGCTTCGTCACTGTTGGAAGTTGATTACCACAAAAAAACTAACTAAAAGGAAGATACGGACATTACAGTTGGAAATTCTACTCCGAAGGCAATGTGTGTGACCTCAAACCTGAAGAAAAAGCTGTTTTTTATTCATCTGTTAGGGAGTTCTTTGTATGTGCATGTTATTACATGATTCATAACTTTCCTCTCAATGATAGTGTTTAATGAGTGCTGAGGTAGTATAGATATACAAAATTTGTATTACACCTCGGACTCGCATAACACGAGTCATGTGTTCCACGAATCTGCGTTACGCGAGCTCCAACTATTGCTGTGAGAAGAATTTAAGTTTATGTGGTTGTTTTGAGAATACCCACAAAACAAGCACTTTTCCTACAAATGAATGGTGTAGATACATATCAATTCTGTCAAACACGCAAAGAAAGAAAATTGAACAGTTACGTTTTATCTGTACAGTATCTGAAGCATCTGACAACAAAAAAAGCACAAGGCATAACTACTTGTGTTGACCAACACACTGCAGAATGCCCTATTCTTTTCTCCCTAAGTATTCTACAATGTCTACAAAATTAAATAACCTTGTATGAAAAAAAAAAAAAAAGAAATAGTAAAACTTGTAAATAAATTTTGAAAAAATTTACAAAACAGTGCACGTAAGCCAGTCACAGCTGATGTGCATGTAACTAAGTTAGGTTTTCCACCAAGGGCTCATTATCAAGGCGCTCGCTCTCCTGCACAGAGGGTGTTGTGTCAACGTCTTCGAGAGAGAGGGGTGGGGTAGCTGGCATGTCAGCATCTTCTTCGCTTGCCATGTCCGCGGCTACAGCCGAGTTCACAAAGACTTACTGCGCGAAGTGATGAACAGGCGGAAAAAAGTTTCTAGCCGTGTTTATTTTTAGCACCTTTTTTCTTGTCGTACATGTGTCTACATATAACACATCTTGTCAATTTCATTTCTGAAGGCAGAATTTATTTCTTCATCAGGATCTTTATCTTCTAAAATCATGTATGCTTCGGTTAATTTGCTAAAAAAATATATAGTCAGTCTTTTGCTGTCAGTTCTCGCTTGGCTGTAGTGCCAGTATCGTCACCATTTTTCATCTCTGTACATCTCATCTCATCTCATCCTCTTCAATGAGATTGTCTGCAGTGAGTTTCACATCATGTAAAGTGATCAGTTTGTTGACATCTATTGCGTTGAGCTCCTAAAATCAAGCTTTTTTTTTTTCCTGTTTCAACTACTTTCTTAGCTACTTCTTCCAACTGTTTCTCATCAGACTGAAAAACACGGAATTCTTCTCTAAAGGAAGGACAAAATTTCTTCCAAACGCCACTAAAGGCCCTGCTACATAGAGACGGTGTGATTGTTGTGTCGTTGTCGAGTCGGCTTCGTTCTTCTCCTTGCTGCGTGCTATGATGAGAGTTTTTACTTTACTGTTATGGTCTAGTTCCGGCAATACACAACAGATGGCAGCTCAATCACCATTCATCATTTTTTTTATTTGCAAACTTTTGTTGAAAATGATGTTGTATTATAATTTTAAAATAAGTTTGATACAAATTGTAGTGCACACGAATAAAAACTTTTTATTTTACAATGGCTCGTCATTTTTGTGGTGCATATATATGGCTAAGGAAAACACACTGGTAGCCATCTGATGAACACGAGTCGGTGAATTGATGGTGATAGATTAAAGTCGACCATATCCACCGTCCCCGACAACAACTCTGACGTTATCGTTACATTCTCCAATCAGGTGTCAGAATGGCAATGACTAGGCACTGACCGACAATTCACCGACTCTAGGCACTGTCATTTACAGTGTTCCCTTCATGGTTTTTAGAGCGCTGAATAACTTCTACTTTTGTTTCTAATGAAATTGTCTTCCTTTTTGCTACTACTTTATCAGTCGGCACTTACTCCAGTCGAGTTTTAAGCGAGACAGAAAGGAGTCTTAGTGCTTATGAAAAGGAGTGTTTGGCCTGCCTTTATGGCATGGAACGCTTAAGGGGTTTCCTCGAAAGAAGGGAATTAAATTTATTTATGGACTATCAAGCTTTGTCGTGGATTTTGGGACATTCCCGGCAGTTAGGAAAGTTGGGAAGATGGGTCGTACGATTAAATAAATTTCGTTTTAAAATCCATTACGTAAGTGGAAAGACAAACCTGTTGGCAGACGCACTCTCCTGAATGTTCGAACGAGAAAATTTTGCTGTTACTGCGGGGAAAGAGGGTAATCTGGTTGGTTGGTTCATTATTATCTTCACCTGAAACTTAAGTGTCAGTTAAGGAACAACAATTGGCAGACAAAGACTGTAGAATTGCCACGGCAGGGTTGAGTACGGGAATTCAAGTACCGTATGTCGTGGAGTGGGATATTTTGTATTGTATGGAGCCTGATACTAGGAACAGGGTGGTAGTTCTGGAGGCCGTTAGAAGGATGATTTACAGTATTACCATGACCAACCGGAGGGAGGTCACCTAGGGGTGCAACGAACAAAGGAAAAAATTAAGAGAGAGGTTGGAGGAGGTTGGAGACAGCATGAAAGATCAGTGGCATCACAGAATATCAGTGATGTCACATGTGATCAGTGGCATAGAGATAGATTGGAGGCGACGTGGTAGATCTGTGAAATTGAGCGGTGCTCTATGTTTTTTCCCCTGAGGGTTTTACTGGGAATAGGAGTTTTGGAAAAGAGGGCTTGTTTTCATTTCTGTGGAGTGTTAGTGAAAGCCCCGGTCGCCGATGCTAGGGCTCCCCCATTCGACTTCAGACCTGTCACTCCACTGGCCATAGAGGGGTAGGCCTGTGAGAGGAAGGGAGTGCCTAGTTCCAGTGGCCGGCGGTAGGGGCGTCCTGGTTGGCGATTCGAACCTGGAGAGGTACTGGGAGTTCTGTGCTCACTTTTCTTTTTTATCGGTCTTGAAAGGGTCAACACTGTGATTTGGTGCGGACGTCAGTTGTACTCTACCGGTAGTCCAGTGGCCAAAGTAGAGGAGGATGTCATCGGTGCAGCGATGGTAGCTGACAATGTTTCCTTATTGCAGAGTGCGCAAAACTACATTTGGTATGTGTAGTTATCGCGGGAGCGGCAGTCTTTGGATTTTGGTGAGTCTGCCATTAATTTAGTCGGCTGATGACGACTTATGAAATGGTGTCACTGAAAGTGCGAAGCTCACAGTTTTCCTGGGTTTGATTCAAGGACTTAAGGAAGGGCTGTGCATTTAAGGTTTTTTTTAGCCTTTACCTTTTGGAGAAGGGAAGAAAAAGAAAGCCCCCCATAAATAAGTTGCAGAAGAATTAGAAGTTCATTATTGAATTGGGCAGGGGAAACGTAATTGTGCCATGAATCATATGGTTTGATTGGTGGAATGGGAACATCAAACAAAAGAGAGAGTGGTTTGTGTACTTCAGGTTATGAAATTGTTTAGAGATAGAGATTTTAAACGTAAAGATTTGGAAGTAATTTGGTGCCTTGTGGCATACAATTTATTCAGGAATTTTAATGGGATTGTTACCTGTGTTCGAGTATTGAATACAATAATCTTAAAATTACTAAATGTTCCTTTTCATTGCTGAAGAATGTACGAAAGTAACCCTAATTGCTAATTTCTATATGGTATGTGTAATTTCCATTAGTCTTGCCACGGGGTCATTCCATGTGAAATCAGCTTATTTTTAATTTTTTGGTTGCTTGACTATTTTGTATAATTTTTATAATTTAACTACGGTTACTATCATGTTCCAATAGGCGAAAACCATTTTCATTAAAATTTTATCTCTCACCGTATTGGATATAGGCCCTTTTATGCGGTGGCCCGCGCAGCAAAATCAGCTGTTGCAGTCATCTACGAAATAATCAATATTTAATTTCCCATTAAAGTTATGTAATTTCCGTTTCTACCAACTTGCAGATAAGGGTTCATGCTTTCTTGTGATTACTATAAACACAACTTTCTTACATACTAAACTTTTATCACAAGGGCTTAAATTTTGGGTTTTAGAAGCTTAAAAAAGGCATTTTTAACACCTTGTAACTCAAAAAGGGCTATAAACCATACACTTATATATTTTTTTATTAACACCCTGGGTACC